>WEIT01012347.1:466714-476798 GCA_013389985.1 Dryoscopus gambensis | reverse complement strand
TGGGAATACCGGGTGCTGTAGGCGCCTTTTGCCTTACCTCTAAATATATGTTTTAATCATTTTTTTGAATAACACTTGTGTTTTTCTCATTTCCTTGTATGGATTGATTTTTTTCAATCACCTTTTATGATTTTGTGTTTCATGTTGTTTTGCACATTTTCACTGCTCATTTTCTCTGTTTAATTCCACTAGGTTATACGTTTCATTTTCCTCTGTCTACGTCAGTTTGTGATATTGTGTTGAGAGTCAGTGGTTTATTGTTTGACGTTTTTTGTGCTGCCGTGATGCCTGTGTGTATCTTGTTCTACATCTGGCTCAGAGGCTGTTTCTTCATGGCTTGGGATGTTGGGTCTGCTGCACGTCTGTGCACTATGCGAGGACCCCATGTGTGTCTGCGAGTGGCCTTGCCATGCTCTGGAACGCCCACTGCAAGATTCCATCCCACGTGCTCTGTGGGACAGCCCCATGTGTTCATTTTCTATCCCCACCCCACATCCTGCCCCTCTGGGGTCTCCAGGCACACTGTGCCTGACACACAGCCCCATGTCACCCTGTGGGCCACACCAGAGACACAGTCCTCCTTGGATGGAGTCTGCCTGTTGGTGTCACACAGAGTCTTACCTCACCTAGCAGTGCATCGAGCTCATCCCGGCTCAGCACAGGGTCACTGCTGAGGGCTCCATCCTCTGCCTGCATGTGGGAAGATGTCCTGCCAGCTCCCCCGCTGCCCTCAGCCTGCTCTCCTTTTGTTCAGGGCCACTACCCATGTTCAGTCCCTCTCCTGGTGCTGTCCCAGCTCATACTCCCCCAGTACAGCTTCACTAACTTGCCTCCATGGGGCGTCAGCCCGTCCTTCACCCTGCCTGACCCACCTCCACCTTCCTGCTCCCCACAGCCCCTGCTCCGCCTCTCCCACTGTGTGCGTGGCACTGCTGGTGCTGACCTTGGCTGCCGGAAGCAGTTGATCTCCAGCTGCTGCGGTGGTGCCCAGGCCGCCTGTGTCCAGGGTGCCCATGCAGGATGTGCACAGCAGCAGCCCCCTACGCCATCAGGAGTGACACAGACCATCAGGGCAGAACTCTCTGGGTAGGAACTAAGGCTGGGATGTGGGGCGTGATGGGGGAATCACCTGGGATCCCCACTGGGAGCAGGACAGTGTCGGGGAGTGGGGATCTGGGTGCAGCACTGGCTGCAGACACTCCCCTCAGCTCCACCTGACTGGGTGTCCCGCGCTGCCTCCCCCAGGATCTCGAGTGGTCTCTCCACAGCCAAGTCTGCCCCCAGCAGCTGGCCTGGCTCAGCCACACTCTCCACACAGGAGCCGCATCGCCATGTCCCGCTGCATAGCGGGAGCAGAGCAGTGAGGGACGGTGGGGGGCACTGGCATCCTTGTGTGCCCTGGGACTCACCTGGGGACGTGGGGCAACGGGGGCACCAGGCAGGCAAGGTGGAAGGCCCTGGGACAGCCGTCACAGCAGATGAGCTCACCACCATCACCACATGCTGCACACTCATCCTCGTTCTCCTGTCCCAGGGGGAGTGGGCAGGGGGGTCACTGCCACCCCTACAGGCTGAAGCCATAGCTGTGGCAGGGTCTGTCATCCCCCTTGCCCTCTCCCTCTGCATCACCCACCCTGCACCAAACATACCAATCCTTTCAGGGTGGTAAAATTGCTTGTCTCTTGGGGGTTGTAACCTTGTGAACCCTCAGTAGCTGAGCCCTGGGTTTCCTGTTCTAGGCCAGGCCAAATGGACATGCCAGGGACACCCCAACAGGTCCTCCTGGGGGTGCACCATGTGTCACATCCAAGGCTCACCTGGTGGGGCACGGGGTCCTGGCTGTACACAGTGGCTGCTGGCCGCTGGCCCTGGGGGTGCAGCTGGGGTTCCCTGTTCTGTTGGCAAGACAAGAAGGGGTTTGGAGAGGCACTGCTGGCACTGGGGGACACCCCCAGGCCATGGCCATGATGCCATGCAGGAACAATCCCCTGCCACAGCCTTGGCAGCTGCACAAGATGGGGGTGAAAACGTTTGAGGGGGTTGTCTGTACACTTCGGGATGCCTTGGGCTGGGTAGGGGGCTTCAGGCTGTGGCTTCTGCTCCTAGCCTCTGGCTCCTCAGAGGCAGCTGGGGTATATGGCTCATCCCCAGCTCTGCTGCCCATCTTGGAGCTGCCTGCAAGAGAGGCCAGAGGCAGCTCCAGCTCCCCTTCCCCACGTCCACCTGCCTGCGGGTGGCTCCTGAATCTGGGGGCTAAACTGGGCAGGAGGTGGCTGGGCTGGGCTGTACTTACTCGGATCCAGCACGTGTTTAATGAGGATGCCCTCAATGGCCCCACGGCTGACAGGCACCTCACCGCCTGCCACAGCCACCGCTCTCTGCACCGAGGCAGCCACCGCCTGGAAGGCTGTGGGCAGGGGAGCGGCTCAGTGGGGCGGGCAGCCCCCTGCCCACGGCTGTGGGAAAACGGGGAGCACAGGCAGAAGCTGCCCTGGGGGTTTCGGCACTCACCGCTGGCACGAGAGGTGCAGGGGGTATCTGTGCCCTCCGGCTTCTTCACCGTCTTTGCCTTCACCAGGGGCCCTGCAGCATTGTGAGGATGGGCGTCAGGGGGCACAGCATCCCACGACACCTCGGGGGCAGCACACCGCCCCATCTCCATCCTGCTCTGGGTCTCCATACCAGGACTGGCACTGTGCCGTGCAGCGGGCTGTGCCGCCCGGGCCTTGTCCCGCTCCTCGGGGGCTTTCCTCTTGCCTTGGGGTCTGTGCGGCGCCGGTGTCGTGGGGCTCGGGGAGGGACGCCTTCCACGGCGCTGCCGCCCCAGCTCCACCTCTGCAAGAGGAACAGGGACTGGGACAGGCACCAGCACCCTTGGTGTCACCCCTGCCCGCTGTCAGCCCCCGGGGGTGCCAGTCCCACCTGACCCCTACTACCTCTGGGGAAGGCGCCGCGGAGAGGCCGGAGCCGGGAGTACCGCTCCAGATTGTAGTCCTTGAAGAGGACGGCCCAGAAGTCGCGGACGGCGGCAGCGTCGCGGCCCAGCAGCCAGGTGAGCAGCGTGTGGAAAGCGCGGTGGGAGCCCTCCCGCTCCNNNTGACCGTCCTGTCCTGCTCCACAGCCTCACCTTGAAGATGTGGTCAGGGACGACATCGTGGTCAGCCAAGCCATGCAGCAGCGGAAAGACGTCGTCCACCGCCATGGCGATCTCGGTGCGGTGCAGCTTCAGCAGGCGCCGCAGGTCCCCGTCGCTGCCCGGCCCCGCCATGCCCGGGGACACTGCCGGAGCCCGTGGCCGCCCGGACGCTCCCCTTTAATACACCTTGGCCGCGGCACCAGAAACCTCATTGGGCTCCCGCAGCCCTCACTCATTTCTGTACGAGGCCGTAACCTGAAGCCGTCCCACCCGCGCGGCGGGGCTGGGCTTGTCCCCGCGCCACCACCGCACCCCCAGCCCCGGGCTTGAGGTCAGGCACCTCACCAGCTCCAGGCAGCAGCAGCCAGCGTGGGGTCGGCTGTGCCGCTGGTGGAGGACTCCCGACCCGCGGGGAACACCGCAGGTGACCAGGGAAAGAGGGTCAGTGAGGTCTTGGCGAGGGGCTCCCACATCTCTCATCTCTGTGGTCACCCAAGCGTCTCCCAAATTTTCTGGACTTTCCGCCAGGACCTGGTTCTGTCATCCAGAAACTCGGCTGCAGGAGCATGTGGGAAGTAAGGGTCTGAGAGCTGGGGGTGTGATGGCAACAAAAGAGTGTCTGGAGAGGTGGCGTGTGGGTGTCTTTGAGTGTGTCCTCCCCTCACACTCCCCACTTCCCTTCCCGGCATCTCTCATGGACAATGTGCTGTGTCTCGAGATAGAAACACAGGGTACTGCAGGAGGAACTGTCTGGGTGCTCATATAATGAATGCATTCCAGACACGAGGGAGCCAAGATGTGAGTGATTTTGGAGCACATTGGCCTGCAAAAGGATATAAAATGCTGCTGGAGACTGGGCCAATTAAGCAAACTGGTCTCCTGAGGTTGCGGGCAGCTTCTGTGGGGCAGTAGGAAGCACTGACACACAAAGAAACTCCACAAAAGGTACGCTGGGGTACAATTGAAGATGCCGAACAAGCAAACATCTTGCCAGAGCCATGGCAGTGCCGCGAGTGCGCCCAGGGAATACCTGGGCAGGTGCAGCCCACAGCTCTGTCAATACCCACTTCCCAAAACTTGGCATGTGGAGCTGTAAAAAGCTTGGAGCCAGGGGGCAGCTGGCTCCTTGAAAGCATCTGGCATAGGAAAGTCTAGGGGCCTGGCTGCTCTGTACCAGGTAGCTGGGAAAGAGAAAGCTCAAAAGCTCCTAGTCCAATTCACAGACGTTTGGATTTCCCCAGGATCAATTTCTAGCCTCCCTCCCTCTGGAGGTGTGTCTGGGCTGCCCGGCAGGCTCTGCTGGGGGTGCTGTGGCTGTGCACAGCTGTGCCCAGGCTGTGGGGCAAGCCCTGACCTGAGCAGGACCAGAGCGGGGGCTCTGCTGGGCAGCACAAGGGGATACAGGGAGGAACTTTCATTGCTAAATCTTAAAAGACTGGAGCAGTATCTGCTGGCTCCAAAGCTGTGCTAGGAGGAAGCATCTGCTGTCAAGAAACTGGGGAAGAATAACACCACCACACCCTTGGCGAGAGCAGGAAATACCCTTGCACATGTCTGGTTAATAAATTAACGTGGTTGCCCATGGAAAGGCTCACCCTGCAGCTCCTTTCAGTATTCAGGGGCATTTTTCCTATGGAGGCAGTGGGAGCCATAGGATGGAGGTCGGGCAGGTGTTGCACTAGGTTCCTGTGCCTTACACCGGGATTTCTGTGCCAAGGCCTGCCAAGTGGGGATGGCTTCACCACCACCTGTGCCATGCATCCCCCCAGGGGACAAAACGTGGATGTCAGGTGACACAGGAGGTTCATCTCCCCTCCTGGAGCTCAGCCCAAGGCTGGCCACGGGTGCTGAGCACAAGCACACTCATGACACAGCCTCACGGGTCAGCTCCACTCTTCCTGGGAACACTGTTTTCCCAGTATCCCATCTGCAGTGCCACAATTTGTCACTGTCACCTTGTGTTAAAGCTGTCTGGCACCTCTAGGACAAGGCTCTGGCAATTCCCCTTGCCCACCCGGCTCCCTCGTGGGCAGGCACTGCCCAACACTCCATGAGCCATATGCCCACAGTGCTGGGCTTGGACTTGTTTTAAATTCCAACTTTATGACTCTTTCTGTGCTGAGTCACAGACATTGTTTTCCACATCTAGCCCACTCAGTAGTGCCATGATTTGCATTTTGGGTAGGTTTTTTTTGTGTTCCTTCCCCTTTCTGAGAGGGGCAGGAAGCAGAGCAGTGGCCATGTGAAGAGGCACATCCATGCTGCGAAATCAGGTGGTTGTTTCTGTAAACCTCACTCACGGCTGGCCTGGGCAGCTCTAAGGAACTTGTAAGGGCTGCAAAAAGACAGCTTTTGCCTGGGTCTGGCATGGGCCCTGCCTGGCTGCCAGGGCCCCAGGCTAGGGTGCAGGGCTTTCAGGATGCCCTCTCCTTTCTTCTGCCCCCCTTGCAGAAACCAGGACTCAAGGGGCGAAGGTTGACAATGTTTCTCCCCAAATGCCCAGTAAAATCAGTGATTCAGCATGCAGCAAAAGTATTTGTAGCCCCTGGGACGCACTGCAATTCCCTCCTGCAAAAGCCGTTGACGCAAACAAAGGAGGAAATGCCCCTTCCAGCATTTCCTCCTTTCCAATTTCCCTTCTTTGCTGAAGTCCCGTGGTACAAACTATCACTGTGTCTCTCTTGGACACAACTGTCCCTCACTCATCTCAACATCCCTGAACCACAGTCAGGAGAGAACAGGCAGCAGTGGAACACCCAGGCATGGGATCACGCCAGGAAGGCAGGGAGTCCCCACCTTTGTCTCTGATGCCAATCCCACCAGGCCTGAGGCACACTGAGAGCCCACATGAAACACTGCCACCACGTGCAGAGATTTTATTCCTCTCCCCTTACCTTCAGCTGTTCCAGGCTCCAGCATCTTTGAAAAAAAGGGCTCCATGGGGGCCTCCGTGCCAGATTCCCATTTCTGGCAGCCTCCCTACCACTGCCCCACATGGTCCGGATAGGAGCAGCTCCACCTGCATGCATCCCAGCTGCTCCTGCAAGGGCCCGGGAAGGAGAGCTGAAGCAGAGATTTATTTTAGTTTCAGTTTCCTCTTTCCTCCCCCTTTAGAAAGAAGAAACAAAAGCCCAGAGGTATGTTATATTAATTTATTTGGGACACACCAAAAAGGAAAGTCAACAACTGTTAACGTACAAAAGTACAGAATCCTGGGACAAGATTTACTGTCCTGATTAAAAAGGCACCATGGTCCCAAAGAAGAGTAATCAGGATACATGATTTAGAAATTTTCCCCCTGTTGCAGCAGAAACAGAGCCAGGCTTTGGCTCTATCCACAGTCAAACCCAGGTTAAAAAACCCAAATACGATTTCAATGTGATAAACTCTGCTCAGCCTGTACAGGATGTCGTGAAAAGAATCACAGCCTAGAAGTTGGTAGATTTTTTTTTGTCTTTTTTTGAAATAGTGAAGGTGACTAATCACTAAGTAGGTAACAAGGAAGACAGCAGACTGCTGACACCTTCAGCTCGACTTTCTGTCAGACACTTCAGTTCAACTGAGACCAGCAGGCTGAGTGTGGGGCTTCTGAATGAAATGCAATTCCCTGTGGTAGACAGGAAGTCAGATTTGACAACCTTAAATTCCCTGAATCCCTGAAAATCATAAAGCACTATACAGCTGTGTTCTGTATCCGAGCCAACCCCGGTGGATTTGCTTTACACGAGAGCATTTATACTGTCAGCTATATCTGTAATAAAAAGGGGGTTACAGCAGTTATTAAAAAACTTCTACTTCGGCGAGGTCTGAGCTTGGCTATATTCCCTGCTGAAACAGAGCTGCTGGTGTAGAGACCCAGTGAGAGGCTCAATCCAGCACCTCAGGGCTGGAAGGCAAATAGTTTAAACGTGACATAATTTGCAAGGGGAGGTCAGTGAAGCATATCAGAGAGGAGATGGAGGGAGGCTGCAAAGCCTCGGGCAGCAGAGTCTCGAGGGTGCTGCTAGCAAACCTGTAAAACTATGAGTGGTGCAGAGCACGCGGCGGGCACTAAATACTTTAGAGCGACTTACCATGAAGAGCTTGTCAGAGACACAGAAGAAGGACCCCGGCACTAAGGAGCAGGGTCCCTGGGAAGGGACACGCAGCTGGCAGCCAGACAGATCCGTGCCAGGCGGCCGAGGCTGGAGCCTGCCCAGGCAGCCCGCCCGGGGTCGCCATGTCCCAGGGGACCAGCAGCTGCTCTGCATTTCATTCCTCCTTTGGCATAGGACTTCAAAGCAGTCCAAGGACTGATTCATCAAAAGTAAATGAACTGTCAAAATTATTGTTACATGCATTTATTGTTAAAGGGAGCAAAAGCCAAAGAATGAAAGAGCATGACTTAACGTCAGTAAATGATGTGCAGGACGGAGAGGAAAGAAACGGGGAAAAGCTGAGATACTGGAGTGGGGAAACCAACATTCACACTGGAAGGTAAATTTTAAAACCAGGCAAGTTTGCGTTCTTTCTACCACAGATCTTTTGTGGACAAATAGAGACTTGGGGGTTTTCCATTTTCAGTGTGGTTTGGCAAGGTTTGGGAATCTCACCAGAGAGATCTCCAGCACTGGGTTTCACTGGAAGTTCAAGTCTCTCATCTCTAAAAACCAGTAAAGCAACTCTAACTAAAAAAGTCACAGATACGTCACTGCTCAGGATGTACGTGGGCAAGAGGGTCACGCTTTGTTCAAACAACCTCCGGGTGGAAAACTACCATCTTCCCCTCGCTGGTCTGCACCACCTTGGGAGTGGAAGAGCAAGCCCAGATCTGGGTGCCTGCTGCTGTGAACACCACAGCTACACCTGGGAAGGCTTTTTCTTCCCTATGTCCTAAAAAGGCAGGATACCAGTTTATAAAATTACTCTCATCTTAAAACTAAATAATGCAATTTGCATTTTCCCCTATGTTACTCCCCTCCCCGCAAAGAGAAATCATTACCACTTCATTAAGGATTCACACCCCAGATCCTAGATTAGGGACTTTGTGATAAAACTCATCCAGTTATGGTATAGTTTATCCTGATCAAGGAAACATCGGTAAAATAGAATCTAGAATAAAACATTCAGAATCACCAATGCTTTAACAGCCAAAGCACTCCACTGTCTCCTGCTCTCTGCCCGCTCCTCGAGCAGAGCAGTCCCTTCCCAAAAGCACAGCGTGCCTCTCCAGGGCTGGAGACACACGCCGCAAACCCACTTCCTTCCTGGCAGAAACGCCAGCTCCCGCAGGAAGGGGCAGAGCGCCTTTCAGCCCCACTGCAGCCAGGGGAGCCAGGGCTCTTAGCACGCGGATTTTCTATAAGCAACAAGTCCAAGTTATTACCCTGCAGTAAATCCGAGTCCTGATTCATGCTGTTAGGCCACCACTGGCTCAGAAATGTTGAGAGACTTCCAAACCCCACAGACGCAGACAGGACCTTGGAAGAAGAGGCTTATATGCTATGTAACCTTGGATCATCTGCTGCATTTGAGCCTTGGCATCGCTGGCCGCTGACAGCTCATCCTTCCAAATCCATGTGGTTTAGTCCTTGCTGCCATTGTCATCATCCCAGCCCTCTTCCCTGGAGGCAGCATGTTCCTGAGCTCTGGCTTGAGGATCTGCAACAATCACTTGCAACGGATGGTGAGATTTCAAACTTGCCTAACGTGTGCACTGCCACCTTGTACTCCAGCAGCTCTGCCCGCTCTCTGCAGCGGGCGCTAGCAGTTTTTCACCTTTTCCACAGTCTCGTAGAAGCCAGGCCTGACCCTGCGGATGCTCATCCGTATGTGCTCGCCCTCCAGGGGCAGGTCGGTGCCGGCAGCGGCCGCGGTGCAGCGGCGCTTCCGCCGGCCCCGCAGCGAGAAGGCCGGGGCACCACCATTCTCCTCCTCTGTGGGGTACAGCTCGTCCACACTAGTGCCCTCATCCGACTGCTCCTCACCCTTGTACTTCATCTCCTTCACCTTGCTGCCCTCCTTCTCTTCCCTGGCGAGCTTCCTGAAGTGCTCTAGACACTGTATTTTCTGCCTTCTCTCCATCATCTTCAGCTCCTGCTTCTCTGTGAAATCTTCATAGTACATTTTCCTCTCGCTTCTCTGATCTTCCAGAAACTTCCACTCGATGCTGGTCATTTTTATCCCACTGTACTCCTCCAGTTTATCCCTCATCTGTGTGTCTGTACAAAACACGTCAAAGAGCTTCTCCGAACTCTCGTTGAATCTGTCGGCTCGCTCGGAAAAAGCTTGGTTCTGTCTCTGCTTCCTGGTCTGGTATAACCGGGTGAACTCCTCATACATTTTGAGGATGAGTTTCTTTATGTTCTGCGTGGCGATGGTGTGCAGGTTGCAGACGAGCCAGTGCTCCTGCAGGTGCTCTGCGAGGAGCTGGGCCGCGTCCTCCTTGGAGCGCTGGGCCTGGCCAGCCCTCTTGGGCTGCAGCAGGTACAGCATGTTCTGCACCACATCCTTCTTGGTGGGCAGCACCCCCTGCGTGAAGCCTGAAGACTCCACGTATTCCACAGTCCCCAGGGTCTTTCGTGCCCTCACCTCAGTGTCCAGTGATTCCATCACTGCTCGGTGATTCTGTGGTTACAACATAACCTGAAAGACAGGAGGAAAAGAGAGGAGTGTGTCAAACGAGGCAGTTCTTTCCCCGCAGCAGAAACAAACCGATGGAAGCCGTGCTGACGCCAGTGGGACGCGGGGCTTTGCGGCGCTCCGCCGCTGTTGGACGGCTGCGTTAGCCCAGCCCAGCCTCTGCTCCGCGAGCCTATCGCTCCTCGGAGCGGCTCCCAGAGCCTAATACGGCGCGTCTGCGTGCGGGAATTCGGCTTTGAGTTTTACACTTCGCCTTATCGATTACAGCAAGGCAGGCGCGCCGGTGGCGCAGCGCTGGCCCGGCCGCGCTCCGGCAGTGCCCTGCCC
>WEIT01012347.1:452952-465350 GCA_013389985.1 Dryoscopus gambensis | reverse complement strand
GAGCAGGGAGCTGATGGGCGGGAGTCATGGCTATGGGGCAGGCAGGAGGGAGCTGATGGGCGGGTGTCGTGGCTGTGGGGCAGCGAGCAGGGAGCTGATGGGCGGGAGTCATGGCTGTGGGGCAGGCAGGAGGGAGCTGATGGGCGGGTGTCGTGGCTGTGGGGCAGCGAGCAGGGAGCTGATGGGTGGGTGTCATGGCTGTGGGGCAGGCAGCAGGGTGATGGATGTGTGTGGTACCCAGGCAGGGCGGGTGTCTGGTCCCCCATGGGAAGCCACATGTCTGTAACCCATGATGCCAGGTTGGTCACAGCAGCGGTGACAGTGACGGTGACAGCAGCGATGGGCGCGGGGACAGAGCCGGCGGAGGCGCAGTGTGACTCATTTGAGGGGTGAGGCCCTGACCTGCCCTGTGCTCCCTGCTGTGCCCCCCAGCACCCCTTATCTGCCCCTGCCCCTACAGGAGGGTCTACCTGGACCACAACGCCACCACCCCGCTGGCCCCCGAGGCAGCCCAGGCCGTGTGGGATGCCATGTGCCAGGCCTGGGGCAACCCCAGCAGCTCCCACCCCACAGGTAGGGACCAGGATGGGCCATGTTGGCTCCCCAGGCTGGGCCCTGTGGTGATGGGAGCCCACAGGAGCTGCCAGGTGTGGTCTTGCAGGCAGGAAGGCGAAGGAGCTCATCAGCAGCGCACGGGAGAGCCTGGCGAGGATGCTGGGAGGCCGCCCTGAGGACATCGTCTTCACCTCAGGGGGCACGGAGGTGGGAGCAGGGGGGACCCCCTTCCTGGGAATCCCTGCCCACTACCCCCTCTCCAGGAAGCAGCGATGAGGAGGGTGGGGATGAAGGGCGCTGTGCTCCTTCTGAGCCTCCATTTTCCCTCTCCTTCCTCCCTTTAGGCGAACAACATGGTGATCCACACTGCCTGCAGGCACTTCCACGAGAGCCACTGTGAGATGGGGGACAGCCGAGGGACACCACACGTCGTGACATCGAGCGTGGAGCATGACTCCATCCGCCTGCCACTGGAGCAGCTGGGAAGGGAGGGCGTGGCAGGTGAGTGGCACAGGCAGAGATGGGGTTTGAATGGGGGTCTCTGCTGGTGTTTTTGGAGGAGGGCGTGATCCTGCATGCTCTGTGATGTTCCACTTTCTCCCACTGGAGAAGGGCACCATTTACCCCCATGGTGCCTGCGTTCCTCCAGGCTGGATGTGTCACCTCCCTGCTCTGTACCTGTGTTCCCACATGCCCACACGCTCCTGCCCTGCCCAGCGGGGCACAGGCAAGCAACCCTGAGCGCTCTCAGCCTACCCAGCCATCCTCAGGGCTTGTCTCCTGGCCTGCAGAAGTCACCTTTGTGCCTGTGTCCCCACGGAGCGGGCAGGCAGAGGTGGACGATGTCCTGGCTGCCATCCGGCCAAACACCTGCCTGGTCTCCCTCATGTTAGCCAATAACGAGACTGGGGTCATCATGGTGAGTGTGGGCGGTGAGGGGGACAGGGTGGGGACACCCTCGCAAAGAGGAGGAGACAGTGGGGAGCAGAAGGTCCCTGGGATGCAGACCCTCATCCCTGCCACCAGCCCGTCGCGGAGCTGAGCCAGCACATCTGTGCCCTGAACCAGCGCAGAGCAGCGGAGGGGCTGCCCAGGATTCTGGTGCACACGGATGCAGCACAGATGATTGGCAAGGGGCGCGTGGATGTGCAGGAGCTGGGTGTGGACTACCTGACCATCGTGGGACACAAGGTGTGGCCCTGCTTGCATGGCTGTGCTGCTGGTCACCCTGTGTGACATCTCTGCTGGGGTGCCAGGGGGACTTTGGGTGCCCTACACAGCTTGGTACCTCGTGGTGGCCAAAGTTCTTCTGCTGGGTGGTGCTCTGCAGACAGACTTCGCTCCTGCGGAACCTGTCTGGGCTGGGCGGCAGGAGACTGAGGATGGGCAACAGCTCTGCGGCAGCCTGTGCCTGTGCGATGGGCAGGGGCCAGCACTGGAGGGCGCTCAGATTTGGGCAGGAGGGCAGGAAGCGCTGTCAGTACTGTCGGTGCTGTCGGTGTCCCCAGGGTCACCGTGGCTGTCCCCGCAGTTCCACGGCCCGCGGATCGGAGCGCTGTATGCCCGCGGCCCTGGCTCCGCCACCCCGCTGCACCCTATGCTCTTCGGAGGGGGACAGGAGAGGAATTTCCGGCCGGGGTAAGGGGGCAGGTGGTTACCTGGAGAGCTGGGCCTCTGGCAGGTGGCCAAGCAACATGGGCTGCCTTGTCCAGGCTGAGCTGGTAGCTGTGTCACCTGCCAGCCCTGGGGCGAGCAGCCCAACACGGCAGGGAAATGGATCCATGCACGGAAACTCCCTGGAGCTCAGGCTATACCAAGGGTGGAACCTCAGGGTGGAACTGCCTCCTTCTCAACCACCTCAGAGAGGTGTCCAGGACCCCCTGCCAGCAGTGGGGGGTCCCATGAGGGAATGTCTGTGTCTCAAGGTTGGATTTCTGGTCTGGAGAAATAACTCACTAGTCCCTATTCCCTTCCAGCACTGAGAACACCCCGATGATCGCCGGCCTTGGCCAGGTCAGTTGGGATGGTCAGGGGTGAGTCGTGCAGACCCAGTACAGAGACAGCCACTTGTGCTCCCTGGTCATGAGAAGGGACAAACTCGGGATGTGGGAGGGAGAGTGAACTGGGAAAGGTGGTGGGGCTTTCTGATGCCAGTTGAAGGAAGTGCTTTGGGGCGCTCGCTGCAAGTTTGCAGCCCTGGCAGTCACACAGCTCACATGGCACAGGGCACTGAGGGGACACAGGGGACCTGGCACTGCAGAGGCTGTTCCAGGTTGGGGTCACATCCCAGGGACCACACACGGAGGGAGGTGTCCAGGGGTCACCGGTGGAGCCTGTCTGGGTGTTCTCAGGCTGCAGAGTTGGTGAGCAAGAACTGGGAGGCTTACGAGGCTCACATGCGGGATGTCCGGGATTACCTGGAGGCCACACTGGAGGTGAGCAAATCTGGTCCCTTCCTGCGGTCTCAGGCTGTAGGATGTGTGGCCTGGAGCAGGGTGAGTATGTCCCTCTGGCCGTGCCCACCCCCTCATAAGGACAGAGCTGCTTGGGAACCTGGAGAAGCTGACAGCCCTCTGATTTCTCCAGGCCTCTTTTGGGAAGGAGAGGATTTGCTTCAACAGTCACTTTAAGGGCTCCAAGCGACTCTGCAATACCTGTAACTTCTCCATCCTGGGCCCAGGCCTTCAAGGTAGCTTTTATCCTACTGCTGTCCCGTGATGGTTACACAGAGCCAAGCACCTGCCCCTCACAGCACGCGTGGCTGAGACTGGTGGGTGCTTGGCATGGCTCGGGCAGGGAGGTGAGGCAGGAGTAGCCCCTGGAGAGAGCCTTGGCACTGGGAGAGCTGTGCTTGTGTTGCTTGTGCTGCAGGACGAAGGGTGCTGGCCCACTGCAAGGTGCTCCTCGCCAGTGTTGGGGCTGCCTGCCACTCTGAGAAGGGGGATGATCGGTGAGCAGACAGCTTTTCCAGCCCCCGGGTGTCTTCCCAGAGAACAGCAGGTGGGAGGGATGGAAACAGAACAGGGAAAGGGATAGTGGATGGCTTGGGCAGCATCACCTGGAGGTGATGAGTGAAGAGGATACAGAGCTTTCCAGAGGGGCTGAAGGGCTGTGAAGGGGATTATTGCAAGAGACACAGCTGCAACGCTTGATTGCTGCTTGGAAGGCATTCGTCCCTCCCAGCTTTGGTGATCCAGCAGAGCTTGGAAGTACTTTTGAACTCCTGGCACTACCAGAAGAGAGCCTGCCTTGTGTCTGGCTCTCCTGCTCCAGCCCAGCTTGGGTCTCCAGATGGCTCCTTTAGGGGATGTCGGGACAGTGGGTGCTTTTGGCCTGGTCCAGAGCAATGCCCTGTGGACATGGCAGAGCTGCCAACCCACAGGGACACGGAACAGGCTCTTCTTAGAAGAGCCAGATTCCCCATAGGGCAACAAGCCCAGTGGGATTGGGTGCCCTGGAAAGCAAGCGGGCCGCTGTGCAGGCGACAGATTTGCCCGGAGTGCATCTGCAGATGTGCTTCCTCCTGCGGCTCAGTGAGGCTCCCTGCTAATGTGTGGGGCTTCCTCAGCCTTTGGGTCCAACCTCTGCCCCCTGGCTGTGTTCCAGGCCCTCCCCGGTGCTGCTGAGCTGCGGGATTCCCCTGGAGGTGGCAAGGAACGCGCTGCGGCTGAGCGTGGGGCGCGGCACGGCACGGGCAGATGTGGACAGGGCTGTGCAGGACCTTGTGCAGGCTGTGGAGCAGCTGGAACGGGACCAGGCCCCATAGACCTTGGAATTGCTCCCCGGACACCACTCAGGTTCTTGGGGTGGGCCCCTGGGTGCGAGCTGCCTGTGCCAGCCTGGTCTCAGGGGTGGCAGGGGGAGGTTCTGAGGAGGGGGCTTGGCTGCTTTGGGGCTGGGGCAACTCCAGGGCTTGCCCAGGACTCAGCCCTGCTGCAGAGTGGAGACTTTTGGGGAGTCCTGCTGTCCAGTGCCCCTGGCTTGCCACATGCACCCAACTGGGTGCCTGCACATGCACGTGTTGCCACAGCTGAGCCTCAGAGCTCGAGTCCCTGCAGAGGGACAGGCGTGGAAGCCATGGGAGGAGGAGCCTCATGCCCTGGTTGCTTCCCACAAAGGAAGCTTTCCTGCTGCTTGAGCAGCCAGAGGAAGAAAGACCATCTGCCCCAGAGTGAAATGAGGAGTTGATAGAAGCACAGCAAGATTCTGGGCTGGGAACTGCTCTGCCCTAAGCTGCCAAAGGGATTTCTGGCAGGGCACAGCTTTCCCAACACTGCTTTGCTTTACCTGCTCCCCTTTTCTTCTGTCCTTCCTACAGTGGGCAGAGCTCCTGTTGCCAGCTCCTCAAGGAAACAGTTGTCGGGGCAGCTGTGACTGTGCCAGCACCTGAGGGAACCCTGCGTGGCCCAGGGGGTCTCTGGCATCACCAACACTGGAGGGCACAAGTGTCATATGAATCAGGAGAGTTGCCAGCTGGGCTGGCTGATGTCAGGGAACTTGGTCTCCCTGGGTATTCATAGGAATAAAAGTAATTGCTTCTTTTCACAAGTAAAATGTATTTTCTGTGGGGGAAGCTGGACTGGTTGGAGCCATCTGAGTGATGCCTTTTCCCTCAGAAAACGCTCATGTCCCAGAATACGGGCACAGGCAGCTGCATTGGGAGGTGCCTGCAGGGCCTGGTTGGCACAGAGCCCATGGACATGGCCCATGGGCTTTTTCTTTATATCCACACATTAGCACTGCCAGGAATACTATTTGGACCCATAAAACCCTGGGGCTCTTCGCAAATCCCATGCCTTACTGGAGTTTTGGGACCCAAGCATCCTGACTGACGGTCACTGATCCTGCCAGGCTGGTCAGTATTATCATGCTGCTCACACCTCCATCTCAAATACATTCTTTTATTTCTCCATTTTTTGCCCTCCCCTGGATAATAGTCAAAACCTCCTCTAGAAAAAGTGGTTCCATAAAAGGGATTTTGGCCTGCTTCAGGGCTAGATCTTTAATCTGTCATGGACCTTACAGTTCCTGGGGACCTTTCACAGTTATGGCACAACTGGAGATTCAGCTGTTGGGGCTCTCTTTCCCCCACAGGACATTTGGGCTTCCTGCATTGTTTCAGACAGAAATTTAACCACAAAGCACAAAAAGCTTTACTGACTTCTTTATGCGTACAGGAAACACAAGTTTTAGCCACAGAAATTTAGCATTGCTCCATATAGAATATGACAACCAAAGCTTAAAAAGCACTACAGAGGAAGTGATAATTCGGGGTACCGTTTTAGTGGTTTTGCTGCTCATCTTCCTACTACCACAGCACACATGAATGAGAGTCACTTTAGAGTCCCTTTTATCCAGAGAAGGTCAGGAAAAGCTTGGCCCGCATTTCAGTGGGCCAGCCTGTGCTGGCTATGCACCCTGTGCGCTACTCTTTTAGGTATGACAAAATGTCAGTGGTTGTGTGCTGCAGAACAAACCCACCTGGCACGGGAGCCTGGAAATACCAACATTGCTACATCAGCTGAGAAGTGAAATGGTAGAGAGAGGCCTGGCCACTACGCTCGGACACAGGAGTTGAAAGGAGTTACTGCCACATGGTCACAGCCAGAATCAGACATTCAAAACCAACATTCATTTAATGGACGAATCCACAATCTCCTGATAATCTCGCCGCCTTAAATCCTTCCAGGAGAGCTTATAACATGCAAGGAAAAAAACACTCACCAAAATAAGCACTGCCCCAACCAGATCACAAGTGCCTGGGAAGGTGCGCAGCACAAGGAGCTGCAGGACCATGGCGATGACAATCTCCAGGTGCTGCACAGTGCTCACCAGAGCAGGGTGGAACTTGCCCAGGGCGTGGTAGACCCCCAGGAAGGCTGCAGTAGAGCACAGGCAGATGGCAAGGAGATAGCTCCAGGTTTCCCCGTCCAGTGGGACGATTGGCTCTTGGAGCAGGAACATGGTGGACGCTCCCCACACTGTTCCTGTCCAGCTGAAGGTGAACAGCGCTGTCCACATGCTGATGCTGTCTTTGATGGACCTGTAGACTATCATAGAGAGAGCAGTGGTCAGACCAGCCATGACGGTCATGGTATAGCCAAAAGCTTCCTTCCAGGTGCTGAGCAAAGAGTTCTCCTCCTTAACAATGTTGGGGATCATGACCAGACAAACGCCGAACACACTGCCAACGACAGTGACTGTGTCTATATAAGCCATTCCTTCATCTATGAGTAAAAAAGCCAGAATGGCACTGAACACTGTGGTGGTGGCCCTCCACATGATGGTCCCATTGCTGGGGGGCACTATGGAGAAGGATGTGTAGGCACAGGTGATGGAGATGACATTGCAGACCCCGTAGAGGAACAGCTGGAGCCTGTAGCCTTTGGGGCCGAAGGGAGGCTCGTGGTGGTAGCACACAGCAGTGAGGGACAGCACCTGCAGGACCGAGCGGATGAAAATCAGCTCCAGAGATGGCACTTTGGAATGGTCAGAAATTAATCTCGTGATCAGAGACACACATCCATGAGCCACGGCAGACCCAAAAAGGACAGCCCATGTTTTCCTGGACTGCAGTACATTTCCTTCAAGAAAGTTCTGGGATTGTCCAACCTCATCAGGTTTTGGCAGTTGTGCTGGCTTGGTGTCTATTGTACCAAAAAAAGTATTTTCTCTCTTTTTCCCATTGTTCAGTAGTCTTCTCTTAGGATTGTCTTCCATAAATACCCCAGTATCTTCAATAACATCCTCATATCCCTCTTCTCCTGGCTGCGGATAATGAGAGGTGTATTTCACTGTTACTGTGCTGGGATGAATTTTCACTCGCTTTTTGACTGGGTATTTTTGGGAAGATGTATCCATTTCCTCAGAGAAATACCCTGGTCTTAAGGAAAAAAATGGAGATACACTGTTATTTAATGAATAGTGAGAGATTCATTAGGATGTAAGTGCTTTTAGTGTTTACAAGCTATTTTTATCGACCAAATCCAAGTATTAGTAGCCTGTTCTTGGTTTTGCTTTAATTTTCCATTTGAGTTACTGGTAAATGCCTTTGATGGCTGGGCCATTTTTTTCTCCTTAAGAGTCAGCCATGGCATTTCACTTTAGTCACTAATTTTTGAAAATAACATATTTTGTCATTACATATGCTATGCATAATGAATTCTAGTATATTCTAATGAAAAGTTCTCTTGCTAAGCTTTTTGCCCTGTAATTATGCATTATTGTTAATTGCTTGCCAGTGTTACAAGATTACAGGAGAAATTTGGCTGGAGGAGATGTCAGAGAGTAACACAGGGAAATAGGGAGCACCCCCAGGCAAGTCAGCAGTTTGCACATGGATAACAACACATCTTTGAACCCCACCGTGACAGTGTTGAACCTTTCTGTCTCCTCGGCCATTTCCCACTACACAAACAGTGCCTGTGATTTGTGCGGGGTGGGGCAGTTGTTTAATTCAGGCAAGGGTACATCATTGAAATGACTGTTCTCACACCAGCTATGCAGAGCCTTGCAAGTGAAGAGGCAGCAGGAGCAATGAAACCTTCCCTGCCTTCTCTTCACCCCAGCAAATAAAACCTGTGCAGACCTTACCTGTGACAGAGACATTCGATCCCAAGGCAGACGGGGAAAGTGCCTCTTCGTCATCTATATCTTCGATGGGCTGTCTAGACAGAAACCGCAGCTGCTCTCAGGTACCAGCAGGGAAGGTTACAGCCATCTCGGCACAGAAAGTAAAACCCAAGGGAGGCTCAAACCCCAAACCACTTTAGATGGAGAGAAAGCAATCAGTGGCATCTCGTCAAACCCACTCCCAAGCCATCTCCCAGAATTCCTGAGGGAATTGATCCAAAGAACAAGTGGTGGTTTGTGAACATAAGGTTCTTACAGCTCGACAAGCCAAGCCACCCTCCCGTGCCTGCTGTGCCGCCCCACGGGCTGCAGAGGAGCGGGAGTCCGGCAGGACCCATCCTCCCCGCCCGGAGCCGAGCCCTGCCAGCAGCAGCAGCTTGGCCTCTGCGGTGGCAGAGGGATCGGTACAGACAGTCCTTGTCCCCAGGGAGGACCGCAGCGTTCCTGGGGGTCCTGGCGGTGCAAGACCACAGCTGCTGGACAATGGGCTGAACGCCAGGACAACGGAGTGTCAGGGAGAACACGGGTCCAAAGGCAATGGTAAAGTGCGGGCAATAGTTCCTCACAGAAACACTAAAAATACCGTGGCCAGGTTCAGCCTTGGCATTTTCTGTGCCTGTGATCTGTGACAGCCAAGCACTGCCTCTGTCTCTGGCAAATTAATTTACATGAGAATGGGACAGTCTGCCTTTTTCCTCACAGGCTGTGTGTTCATTAACCCCCTGCTACACCCCAGCTGAGCTGTAGCGGAGCCCCCACTCTCCTCGCAGGGATGAACGGGAGTGGAGACACGGGTGGGGACCAGTCCTAGCTCTTGAGGAAGCAGCAGCACCTGCACAAGCAGCAGGGGCTGAGGACCCTCTCGAGTCCCCCCTGTCTCTCAGGAGGCCTTGCTCAGCACTGCTGTTCACGTTTTTCTGCTGCCGACTCAGCGCCAGAGCACGCCCAGCACTCCCTGCACGGTGAAGAGCATTCCAGGGTGTCCAGGGGCAGCTTACTGGGCAAGGAACTTGAGAACGAGAAACTGAACGCCAGGGAGAGTAAATAGAGCTGAGTATCAACTGTGCTAGTGGGAACTTCAAACAACCCATCAAACATTTACCAACACCTGCCAGAAATCTGCCCCGGGCTCACCTGCTACCTTCACTTTTCCTTCAGTTAAATTGTTCATTTCCGAATCTTTTAACATGCAAATGCAAACTGCACTGAGTGAGCCCGGGAAGGCAGAGCTTTTCCTACCTAGCATTTTCATTGTGTTACAATCCACAGTTTTGCCTCGCAGCCTTAAAAAAATTAAGACCTTCTTGCTTTAAGGCACAACACACTGGATCATGAATAAAATAAGTAGGAGGAAAAGAAGACAAAAGTGGACGATAGGAATTATTATTAGAGTGACAGTAGACCACTGGGTAAACTCCTTAATTTCGTTAAGAAACAGCTGAGTTAACGCTGCAACTGTTCCTGAAAACAAAAGCAAAATAGCTCATTTGCTACCATGAGCACACAACGGTAACTTTCTTGCTTCCTGGCTTTAGATTACATTTTCTTCTAACAGATAGTTGCAAATTCAACACAACAGTTGCAAATGTAGCACTGGACCTGTGCAATGTATTCAGCGATCTCTCTGGAGGAAAACAATAGATGGTGAGCACGTAGCTCAAAATGGCTGTTCTGCACAGAGCTGCTCCCTCAGGACTGCTCAGCTGGGAACCAGAACAGTCGGGAGTCTGGAAAGTGGAAGGGCAAACACGTGTGAAAGGCAGGAGATGGGAAGTAATAAAGAAAAACAACAAAAAAACCCCAGGAATGCTTAACCCAAAATTTCATTTTCCCAACTAAACACTGAGTGTAAGACAAATGTGATGACAACCCTCCCACAGTGCATTTTTTGGTAGTCTTTGGTGACCTTGCTTTACTTAACCAGTGAGATTTTCCATAGAGACTGAGATTAGGGCATATCCCAGATCCATTATGCGTGTCCCTGACACAAATTTAAAATAGACAGAAATCAGCACAGCCTATACAGACAACTTGCTACTTCTCTTTCTGCCCATGCCTTTTGTGGAGATGACATGAAGTTTTTATTTTTCCTTCATATCTGGAAACAATGTGGCTTATTTGCATTTTCTATTAAAAACACAAGTTGATTTCAAATCAAGTTTAATACAAATCTGAAAATGAAGCACTATGCAAAATTCTCAAGTTATATAACAGAACAAACGTTCCCATTTCAGCCTGGGACACCCATTTAAATTACCAGCTCATTGAAATCACTGACTGCAAAGTGTGAACCCTGTTTTCCCTTAGGGGGACAAATAATCACTGTAGATTCAATAAATGGCACAGATCACTGATAGAATACAAACCATGGTTTCTTTTAAAAGAAAAAACCCCAAACACTCCCCTCCTTTCCTTCCTCAATACCTGCAACTGCTGGTTAGCCAGGTAGAAATAGGTGATTATCTGCCCCTTGACTGCTGGGGGTCAGAGCCTGAGCTCTCCTGTGCCTGAAGGAACGATGGCTTTGAGGTCAGGTGATTCTAACCACCAATCTTCAATAAACTCACAGAAAAATACTCTCATCTTCTGCCATATTCGTTAAAATCAGTCAGGCTACTGAGGTGTTATTAGGAAAGACTCACAGACATGGCAATTCCAGCCACGGATTCCAGTTGGGAGTAAGTCAGCTACCCCTGCGCTCTGAAAGACAGGCCCCACAGGAACGCTCCTGTACCTCTTCTGTGGAAAATCCCCCAATCCTGACTGGATCAGGGTGAGATTACCAGACGGCTGTAAGCAGTCTTTACAGGATAACTACAGACTGACAATTCTCCCTGAATATCACGCATAGGAAAGACCCATCCACCCCTGGAAACGCACGGAACTGACTGGATGCCACCTTCACTAAGCACTTGTGTGCACTGACTTCTCAGCATAAGCGGTTTTCTTTTGATTCCTTATCAGGTGCAGGAAAATCCCCTAAAGCCCTGTTTCTGCACCATTAAACCAACCGGAGATTCTTAGGTGCTTCATACTTCAGGCAACTGCACATGCCAGGGGATCTACACTCATGTGATGTACGAGTGCCTTATCTTTCTAGCCAGATTGACATAAATCAATTTGATTAAAAATACATGCAAAGAAATTCAAGTCTTTATTAAAATTTAATGAATAGCAGAAGGTATTTAAGAAAATGAAGGAGCAATTACATGAAAGGAGTTTTTAGCACTTAAGCACAAGAACAAACAATAAACACAAACCAACAAACCAGCATCCCGTGTCTTCAAATTAATTGAGTCATGTACAGCAGTGCTGCCTGAAGGAAGAGCCAGTACAACCTTCACTGAATTCAAATACATACCCTACACTCAAGTCCCATGAACTGTCAGTACATTCCTGACAATATTTTGCTACCCCAAAAAAGACCTCTATTTGTGCTAGCTCACTGAAAACAACCACATTCCATGGGATATACCTTTAATTCCCCTTGCTTTCTCTATTCTCTTGCTGAATACGGGCTCCACTTGCGGCCATTTCCATGAAAAAATACTATTTTCTAATTTTTCCATTCATGCCTGTTGCCTGCTGCAGCTCCTACCTCTGAGGCAGCAACACTTGCTTCAAGTGTTTTTGAGTCTGATTTTGGGAGAAGAGCCACTTTGCCTGCAAACTTCCCATTCCAAAAACCCTTATCTGAACAAACCCCTTCAGATCGCAATTCCAGGCACGGGGGAAAGAACAGAGAATACATTAACACTGAAATATAGAGCCCTATAGCATAGAAAACCAGGAAAACAGCTCAGTTAGACGTAAGAAAGGTTTTAAGAGGTACATTACAATGGGGTGAAGCACGAGACGGCACCTTCGGGTCCACGACAGCAGATGACGGGTCGAGATTAGAGATACCTCGCTCACTGCTTTGGATCCTCTCCCAACAATCTGCAACCCCTGGCAGCCAGCGGTGCGTGCGGGCGTGCAGGAGGGGACAGCCGCCTGCAAAGGGACCGAGCCCGGGAGCGCTGCGAGGTGGGCGGCACCAATTGCGATGGTGGCAAGTGTGGCCGATAAGAGGGCACTCGTCAGAGGACGCGGGGCGTCTCCACGGGAACCCCGGCAGCGGCTCCAGCAAAGCCCCTCCGGGCAGGAGCGGACGAAGGGCGGTGGCTGCCCGCGCTCGGTCCTCGCCGTGCCGCGCCCTCCGCGCCCGCCCC
>WEIT01012347.1:410800-451819 GCA_013389985.1 Dryoscopus gambensis | reverse complement strand
GCCCGGGCCGCCCGAGTGCCTGGCCGGAATCCAGGGGGACCAGGCCGGGGTGCAGCCCCGGGGCCGGGGACCCCCACCCGCCGCTCCTGTTGCTCATCCCCGAGTTCCCAGTGCGGTGGCACCGGGGCGAGCGGCCGCCCCTTGGCTGGCCCGGGGGACAGAGCGGTGTCACGCAATCGTGGGGCTGCCCCGGGTTTTGAGTGGGGGAAGCAGCGCGCTGAGCCCCGCGGGCAGTGGGACCGGAGCTGGGATCCAGGGATCCATGGCTCCGGGAGCAGCCAAGTGCAGCCAGTGCCCTCTGACCGATGCTAGGAGTGGGGGAGAGGCACAAAACCAGGTTGGGGTCCTGCGCTGCTCGGCTCAGACATAGCAAAGGTTGTGCTTGGAGGAGTGGAAGGCTTCGGTGGTGGGTGCTGGCCACTGGGTACCTGGCCCATGTTGGGAGGTGGTGGACAGCCACACTCTGCTTTCCCGGTGTTCCCGGGATGGAACAGGGACTGTGAGCAGTGGTTGGGATGCAGCATGACTTGGGAGAAAGAAAATAGTTGTAGTATCCATAGAGTAACTTAAAGAGACATGACTGTCAATACCAGTGTCAAAAAACTTAGTTTCTGGGACGACAGTGTGAGTTTATAAGCTGCTTTGTAAGTATTGATTATTTCAGTTGTGTTCGACACAATTCTGTAGCTGTGCAGAGTTAGTCTAGTGATAGCATCTATTGTTGAGGTTGTTGAGGAATGAAAAACCTTCTCCAGGTCACACCACCAATGCAACTGTTCTTAAACTGTGTCCTATGTTTGGTGGGATGGATGACATTAATGTCTGGGTTTGGTAACTTTTCCATGTTATTACACTAGTGAAAAAGGAGTGGTGTGAGAGAAGGATCAGTGCAGATTATCTGGATCCAAAGCAGTTTGGTCTTGTCTAGTGCTATAGCGAGGTTATTTGATGGGTGTTTCTACAGTATAACCCATCCACCCATGAAAAAGTCACTGGGCCAGAAGGCAGTGTGCAGGTTGTCTGTCAAAAGGTGTTCTGATCATGTGAAGAAGTTCTTCCTATTACAGAATTAGAAGCCAGTTTTTTCTTTCTGACTCCACTGTGATGACTTTTTGTTGGAAAGCCTGAGAAAATACATGTAGGGGTGCAGAGGGTTTTGAAATGACACGCCAACCCATGATGCAGCAGGATTTCCTGGTGAGCGGGAGCAAGGGGGCTGACTTCAGGGTTGTGGTCAATCTGAGAGGATGTAGTTTTTACTGGCTGCTCATCAGAGAGTGTGCAGTTGAAATTCTGTGTTGGTGTTGCTGCTGGACACATGGATTTACAGCAGTGGGCGTGGGTAGTGGGAATGAAGCTTTTCTGAAGCTGGGTGAACAGTTAGTGCCAGTTCTGGAGGTTTGGAGCACTTCATTAATAGCCCCTATGTCCAGAGGACTGCAGCCCATGGTCTCTGGTGCTTCCTGATATTTTTCAAAGTGATGGATTTGACTGATTCACTGAGGGACAGCATTTCTGGCCAGATGTCCACACCAAGTATGCTGTGGTGCAAAGTTGTGAGGCAGCTGAAAACCTGGTACTGGAGCTGCGTGACTGGGGTCTCTGAGCTTGTCATCTCCTGTCCCTGTCCTTAGCCTGCCTTTCATGTTGTGCAGACTTGTATGTGACTTCTGCAACTGCAGTGCATCTGTTGAGAGCTGAGGAGGTTTGTGATCATTATTATAGCTCATATTTGGATGCATTGACAAAATTTGTTCCTTGGGATAGTCAGAAACTCAAAAAGTGAATATTTTTTGTTTGAAGGAACAACATGTACCTCGAGTTTGTGCTGGTGACTGTGGAATCTCTCGTTTCTTTCCTTTGATTGCAAAGACATGCTCTGGTACAAGTTGGCTAAATACTGGTAATTTAAGTAACATTTTAGTAGGCAAGTGAGCCCATAGAAGTGTGAGGATGCAGTGAGAGAAATGCTGAATGGTGATGACTTTCTAAGAAGGGTCCTTTTACTGGGATGAGAACATGCCTTTACGGTAACACTGTGGTTTGTTTTCTGGTAACATGCACAAAAGCCCCTCACACTGCTGAGAATTCCAGAGTACCAGATCTGTAGTTACTACAAGACATACTGAAAGAGGCAAGCTTTACTGAAGTTGTGCAGGACTGTTAAAGCCAGAATTCAGATGCAGCCCTACTGAATGGCTGATCAGCCTCTCTGGGATCTCCCCATGCTGCACCTTGGAGTTTTGGGTTGAGGCTCTGGCTTCTGGTGCTTGAAGTCAAACTCAGAAGGTGATGCTGAATCTGGTGCCAAGATAAGGAAGTGCCTTATCTGAATCTGCTGTATTGACTTCAGGACTTAAAATGCCAGCCCACATCTGCAAGATACTTCCTGCTTTCTTTAAAGTTTTGGGGATTTACTTGTAGTCACTCTCATTTATCAGTGGAGCTCTGAAACTCCAATTGCACATTGTCATCTCTTGCTTGCAATGCCACTGTGTCTGCTCATTTGGCTAAAACCAGAAAGGAGTAGAGTTGGTTTTTGTTCTTGGAGAAGAAAGGGAAATCCTACAAAGTTTGAGTTCGTGAGCAGATAATTGTTATGTTGTTTCTATCCAGGGCATTCAGGGATATGCAGTATTTTGCTTTTCCATGCTGATGTAGTTTTGTTGGTGTGGGTGTTCAATATGTGATCAGAACACAGAAAGCGATGTCTTTGTTCCCTTAGAAAATAAGTGGTTTAGAGAGCGTTACTGTGACCCTCTTGCAACTTTTCAGTCTGAAAGTCCACTTTCAAAAATAAGTGTTGTTTTGTGAAGATGCACTCTGATTTTTTTTAAAGGCAGACCTCACCTTCAGCTTGCTGGAAGAGCTGAAGGTAAGGAACTGCAGAGGGAATCTTGTCCTTAGTTGTGATTTTGTAGCAACTTGCTAATTTAATTTCTGACATGTCCCATTGAAAGTCTGACTGTAGGCAATGGTTGCAGCACTTGACAGCTTTTGTGTCACTGTGAGAGAATACCCAGGAGCTCAGGTGCTCTCCCTGTGGTTTGAAGGAACCATGCTCCTGGCTTTGCAAGCTTTGCCACATTTCCTTGTTTGCATCCCTGTAGGCATTTTATAGTTTGGAAAATGCTTTTTAATGATAACAGTGTGCTTGAGATAGCAGGATGCCTTGGACAAGAGATCTGTCAGGGCCCAAGCAGTGTCTCCTATGTCCTGTTCTGAACTGTAGGAACTGTAGGTTCAACATGAACCTGGTAAATTTGGTAGCTCTGCCTTAATTTTGGAATATCTGGGGAGAAAATGCCTATTTATAAATGCAGGTAATTCCATATGAAGTACAAGTGGTGCAGATACAAGCTTTTCATGCCTTCAGGCCCGTGACTTTGGTGGGTGCTGCTCTCTGTGCCCAGAGCTGGGAGCACTGGCTGGCCAAGGCTCCCAGTGCCCGGTCCCTGCCCTGCTGCTCATGCTGCCCTGCTGCTCATCCTGCCCAGCCGGGAATTGGGTCTTAAAGGACACAGAAGGGCTGCATGTGGTGTGGTGGGACAGGCTCTCAGCCACAGTTGTCAGCATTATTAGACATGAGTGCTTGATGTGGGAGTGTATTGTGAGCTCCAGTCACACAGTTATTAATCACTTATTTCAGAATTAGGAGCAGGAGGTGGAATTCTTAAGCCTGTACCCCTTCAGCTGAAGGGCAGGTTGTTCCAAGTGGTTCCCAAAAGCAATGTTTTACTGGAAAGCAGCACGAGGCAACATCCAGCCAACTTGCTGTGCAAGGTTTCAGCAGCAGCTATGTTATTTATTCTATAAATAAATCTAGTGAGTTTATATTCTGTAACTCTACAAATAGCAGGCTTGTATTATATTGGCAGGTTAGCTGAATGAAAACAGTGTTGACAGGTTGTTCAGCTCATAGGAAAAAAATTTTCCTTTGTAGAGTTACATAGGGATTATCCTGTGTGTCAGAAATGTTTCTAAATGTCAAATATTTTTCTACAATAAAATAATAAAAATCAAAACAATTAATCTTGGATACATTTTTACATACTAGAGCATAGCATGTGGTGGTGCTTTTTGAAACCAAAATCAAATAAGAAGCTGAGTATCTGCTCTCTCCCAAATGAGGGTTTCTCTCTCTCCTTTTAGGGTTAGAATCCCCAAGGACCTGGAAGATACCAACATGTTTGTGTTTATAAGTGGGAAGTGAAACTTGATTTGCAAATAGGTAATGAATTCCAGCTTAAATGCGTGCTCAGTGTGCCAGTTTTGCATTGTTAATTTCTAGATGTGTTCATTAAGATCACATGAGCTGGTTGCTGCTAGTGGAATTGCACAAGATGGTTGAGCTGCTCTGCCAGCCTGCCTCAGCTGAGAGGGATCTGTGTCTGCACAGCTGCACAGCTCTCCCTTCCCTTAGTGCTGCTGCTGGCCTGACCTTCCCTGGAGCTGAATTCCCTACCTAGCAGACTCCTCTGCTTGGGAGGGAGGTTTTTCTGCCCAGTGAGTGAATCAAGTCAGGCTGTCAGAGTCAGGAGTTGATAGAGGTGATGCAAGGTCAGTGGCAGGAATACTTCTGGAGAAAAATGGTCCTGGAGATGGGGATCCTTCAGGTGGGAGGTTCGGGTTGACTCAGCTGTGCATGCCTGTGCTGGGTTCAGCATGGAGCCCACTGCTCTATGTAAAGCTGGGGTTCTGTGGGTGAGTCGAGCCTTCACTGAATGCCCCCTTCCAGCTCTGCTGTCTGCAGCCTGTGTTTGTTCTTCCCTTCTTTGGGGCTGGTCCTGCCTTACCAGAGCAGCCTGGTGCCATCAGCACCGCGCTGGCATTCTCCTTCTCTAGCTGGAAGGGTCCCAGTCTGGCCTCCAGCTCGCACTCACAGTATCACAGGGTTGTCTAGGTTGGAAGGGACCCTACAGATCATGTTGTTCCACCCCCGCGGGGACACCTTCTGCTCCCAGCTCTGCGTTCCTATGGGGCTCTCCTGGTGGCCTTCCTGTGTGGTCAGAGATGACCACTTGGTTTGCTCTTTGTCTCCTCTCTTCACCAGGTAATCTGTCCATGCAAGGCCTGTTGTTGCCATGGCAGCTGAATTTCTTTAAGGGCCTTTTCTGAAGAATCTTGTTAAATGTCTCTTGGAAATTAAAGCAGGCTTTGTCAGGTACAGTCCGCTGGTGTAAGGGAGGGCCTTGAGAGAACTCCTGTGTGGAACTTGGCTTTCCTGTACAAAAGGAAGGTTGATTTCCCTGTCTAAATGCTGCAGTTTATGTAGTTGCCTGCAGATCTATTTTCTAGAATAGTTTCTACTAAATTAGGCTTACTAGACTGTAACATCAGAGTGTTAGGTGAGAAAGTAAACATAACTGTAAATTGTGTTCAAGAGTAAGCACTGCTTCAAGCAGTAGAATTTTATTTTGAAGGCTGTTTCTTTTCTGGTTCACTTACATGGCTTCTTTGGTGTCTGATAGTTTTGTTTTTCCCATATCCTTACTTTAATAGGACATTGCTTGTGGGAGTGGAATTAAAAATCTCTCTTCTAAGAGATGAATATTTTTAACAATAGAGAGGTACTTACATAGTTTGGGATCTCTGTTTTCCTGAGTTCAGTGGAAATTGGTCCATGCACTGATAATTATTGATAGTGGAGATGGAGAAAAGGACAGAGAGGAGGGTATATACATAGAGTACACTCCTGTACGCCCGTTCCTCTTGGATACGGGGCTTAAAGAAACCCAAACAAATGGTTGCAGTGGTACTGTAAAACAAACAGTGTAGCACAGGGAGTGCAAATCAGCACTGCATGGATCATCCTTGCACACAGGGCTGAGCTTGGAGGGACTGCCTGCCTTTGGCTGCTTCCAAACTGTGCTCAGCCATCTGTAACCTTTGTGCCCTGCTGTACAAAGTGCTCTGGGAATGGCAGTGAGAGTGGAGAAGGAGAGCTCCAGTGGTAAGGGAAGCTCTTTGCCAGGCTTGGCCACAGTTTCGGGTACTCTGCCCTTTGAGTCTCAGATTGTGGCTTGTTTATTCCTAACCTCCTTTCAGTTCCACCATCCCAGTGTTTCCCTTAAGCTCTTTGAGGCTTTTTCTGTTTTAGCACTAGCTGATTGTTCTGTTTGTATTCACATAAATCAAATAGAATTCACCTATAATGTGTCCTTTCTCATGCCTCTGAAAAGAGTCAGTGGAGCTGGTCAGAAGAAATGGCATAATTTCTGTGGGTTTGTGCATCTCTTTTGCTTCCCTGCTCAGACAAGTGATTTTTTTTTTAATATCTTTTGTTTCTGTAAGCTCCATTTGGAACAGTTTTCTCTGACAAAGCAATAAGATGGAGCTGAAATTTAACTCCTGTTTCAAAATGGTCTAGGGAAGTTTTGAATAGTAATTATTGTGCTGTTGTACAAGATACTGGACATGCTCAGAACCCAGAGAGGTGTGTTTCAACATTGAACTGTTACACTTAGTTTTCTTCCCAAAAGAACCCGAGAAGCTGCTTGTTTTTGCTTTGCAAAGGAAAGTTTTTACACACTTGAGTTCATGTTGGTGGAACTATAAAGCACCAGCATCAGGGACAAAAACCACTGGTGTAGGGGCTTATGTAAATCCTATTGCCTGATGTGGGTATTAATTGGGAATTTCTTGTCTTGGGGGTAAGTGTTTGTGAATGCCAGAGCCATTAGAGCTGGGAGGACAAGCCTTTTCCATTGGTATGCCTTACTTTTCTGATTTCCCATTGCTGGTTGTTGATTCAGAGCTGTTGGTGTCCTGGTGGAAAGCTGAGAAGGAAAGACAAGGGCTGAGAGCGAAGGCTGAAGGATAACAATGAAGGGAAGCACGGTGTCACATTTGAGGGGTGGAGGGAGGAATTGTCACTTATAGCTGCCATTATTTCTTGGACATTTTGTTTCCCCTAGGCAACTGTGTTGTTACAAAACTGCTAAGACTTGAATGTGTATCCTTTTCTAAACTTCCAGAATATTTTCTTGGCAATCTCTGCCAGTGAGGATTGCCAGGCCTTTTGCAAGACTGTGTCATTCATCAGCATCATCCATAGCGTTTGTGCGGGACTTGGAGCCCCTGTGCAATGGCAGGAGGTACCACCAGCATTTTCTGCAGTAAATTCTGAGCTTTTGGCAGGGTACGTCACTGATGGAGTTTTATTGTGAAATACACAGCTGAGAATAACCTTTGAAATCTTCCTTGCCCATAAATTTTTGGCAGTCAGCTCCTTTGTTCTCTGTCCCTCAAACAACTTCCTTGACCTAAAGTCATGCTTTGATAACACCCACGTCCAGAGTTGAGCTATTGTGTGTGCCTCTGTCCTGAGGGCCGTGTGTTGTTTCTC
Organism: Dryoscopus gambensis; assembly: GCA_013389985.1. NCBI lineage: Eukaryota > Metazoa > Chordata > Aves > Passeriformes > Malaconotidae > Dryoscopus > Dryoscopus gambensis. Next base: position 444,471 of record WEIT01012347.1, on the reverse strand, counting down.
TTTGTAACTTGTGCATGCATTCAGGCCAATGTCAAAAGACAATGACTTCGTGTGGCAGTGGTCACAAAAAGCATTCAGCGTGTGGGACAGTCAGCTCTTGATTTGTAGTTCCCCAGTTCTGATCACTTCACCCACAGGCTTGGTAAATGACAAGTAGCACCACTATGAAGTGTCACAGAGTGCCACTGGAGTTATTTATGCTGCCGGAATCCCAAGCCTGTGTGCAGGTTCACTGATGCTGGCGGACGTGAGCCTGACGCAGGGAAGAGCTTGTGGAACTAAGCTATCATGGAACAATTACATAATTAAAGAGCATGGGGATGTACAAAACCAGTGACTTGCAGCTCTCCAGAAGAAATAAATCCATGGTGAGCTCTCTTTGCGCCAAACGAAGCATCAGGGGCGAGTGGAACAGGCTGTTCCTGATGTGTGATGGTGGCGGCTGGTAGAGAAAGTATTGTTGTGCAAAGTAACTGCAGCTCCTGCACCTCCTCAAGTAGCTTGTTTTATATACGTATATAGGAAAGAGGTGTCCTTTTTCATCTCTGGTCAAGCTATTGCTGGTGTTGGTGGCACGTCAGGCTCTTTGAGGGAAGACCCAAGAGCAGCACGAGTGTCTCGAGGCAGCGTAGGGCAGTCCTGCCCCTCCTGTGGCTCCTGCATCTGACATCACTGTCAGAGCTCCCTGAAACGGGGCCTCGGTTGGGAAGACAAAAAGCTGTGGGGAAGGAAGGGAAGAACGTGCTGGTGGAAGGCTAGAAATCATCTGAATATCGTCTTACATTCACAACACTTGCCTATTAATACCCAACAAATAACAAAAATTTAACACACACGGCAGCCTCATTTGTATTGTTTTTCCTTAGCTGTAAGATCAGGCAGTTTGGGACTTGGTTGCTGGGGATTTTTTTTAATCCTCAAGAGGATCGTTGGTTTTTGCATTGTTATACATGGCTCAGATGAGCACGCCTGTGGTTGAGATGGGTATTGTTAGGCAGTTACTCCCATCGTGTTCCAAATAACACATGCCTCTGACAAACCAACTGTCCAGACTGGAAATTCCTGTGTTAAGCTTTTAGCTGCAGATTGGTTATTTTTTGTGGTGTTCCAACAGAAGTTATTCAAATTGATTTTTGAATATGAGATTAAGGATTTTTTTTTTTAGGTGTGGTAAATACACTTCTTTTACCCCTAAGGATTTCAGTGGAAATTCCTGCTGAATTTTCATGCTTTAGGGTAAAAGCCTCTGGCTTTAATGAGATTGTTGTTACTTAGTTGTTAAAAAAAAGTCCACATAGCTTGACCATTTTATAATTGTCTGCAAAATAGTAAGTGGTAGCTTGGTTGGACTTGGAGATCTCTTTCTTGCAGATTTTGTAGTTGTGCATAGGTTTTGCATAGGCGCAGGTTGCGTGTGCCTCTCGGACAGAAACCTTCACTGCATCCTTCCAGCTCTGTGGGAAGGACAGAAGTTTGACAGACATCAGTCTGCGAGTTGTGAACAGAAGCCATTCCTGAACACCAGACTCTGTGAGGCATGAGTCCCCAGGTTTGGAAACCAGGCTTCAATTTACTGGTCTCTTGCCATAAAGTTGCCAAAAGGTGGATCTTGTCAGTCGGGTGTCTTTCGTGCTGTATCCTTGTTTCCTCCAGAGCAGGCAAATTGCTGAGGGCTCAGATAAGGAACAAATGTTTTTCCTAACTTTGTTTAGGAGAGAACATTTATTTTGGATGAAATCTCCCAGAGGAACAGATGCCGGACGGGAAGATCAGTAAACCCAGCAGGATATAGCAACATTGTGTGCTTGGGTAGTCAAGAATGTCATAGTGGAATACGAGCTAAAGGAGCAAAGTCATGTGCTTTTAATGTGGCCAAGAGCTGACTGATGGTGTTGAGATGAGAGCTGTTGGTGCTCAGAGTGCATTCTGAGGGTGCACAGAAGGGTGCACCCACAGAGTGTCTCAGTTTGGCTGCAATCCCAGGTGGAAGCTTCCCCTCTCGGGGGCTCTTTGGTCACTTTGTTGTGTAAGTGTCTGTTGCTGTTGGGATGGCCGTGACAAGTGTCCATGCTCTCACCACTGGAACCCAGTGGCTCTAATACCATTTTCCCCCTTTGGTTTTAAATGTCCTGATCATATGTGATGAGAAAAATTGATACCACCCTGCCCCCATCACGTTCTTTTCCTTGCAATATTTTTTCCTTACCCTGCAGCTGATAAGAATTTTCCTGTATTACTAGCAGAGATTTAACCTTGCAGCATGATTTATTGAGGACCACTACCCAAAATGTTGCAGTGATTAATAGTTTCATATAATACCTGCTCTGCAGTCTTGTAGCCCTGGCTTTCGAGTAGAAGTATTCTATTATTTAGTCCTGTAATTATTTTCCTTTAAGAACAGTTCATTTCTGAAAAATTGCAAAGTTTATCACTTATATGTCTCCATCCTCTAACTGGGATGTGCTGTGTTATGAGAATAGATGCTAGAAAGACTTTACTATTGGGGTTTTATTTAATGAAATAACTGGTATTGGAGTGTGTTTTTCTCTAATTATTTTATTTGAACTTATTTCACTGATGTGTTTTGTGCATTGCTGGAATCTCTAGGGATGCAACTCTTAAGTCCAAAATCATCTTGCTTTTACAGCCATTAAGGGATATTAAAGCTGTAGACCTCTGTCCAGTCTTGTGTTTTACTGGAACAATGGACTTGTGCTAGGATGGTTATTTATTTACTTTTACTTTTGTGGCCCTTCCTGGGCTTTCTTTGTTCCTGGAAGAATACGGAACAAAAAAAGCAATGGAGAGAGAGCTTGAGTTAATCCCTTTGTCTGTTTTGGGGTGAGACAATTTACAGTATTCTTGACAACTGCTTGTCTAATCTCTTAATTGCTGGAAATTTCACCGATCTCCTAAGCAGCTTATTCCAGTGCTGTATATTCTTACTGACTGGTTTGTTTCCAATGTTTAACTGACACATTTTGCATTTAACTTTTGGGTTTTATTTCATCATAGTGAGCTATTTCTGGTGTACCTGAATGTCCATGAGCTGGTGGTTTTTTGTTTTGGTTTGGTTTTTTGTTGTTGTGTTGTTTGTTTTTTTTTTTTTCCCCCTCCTTGAGCTCTAACACAAACTGTGTCTGTGAGTTTCTTTGTGTTTCCTCCTACCTCTGGTTTTCTTGTCCTCTGACTCAGCTTACTGCTTTGTAGACTCTTTCCTGTTAGTTTGTGTCTTGAAGCCTGGGCCCCCAAACTGGGCACTCTGTTCTGATGCTGATGATTTAGTGGTTCTTCATTCATTCATGGATTGTTCTTCATTTATTTATTTATTGTGATGAGCTCTTCACAAGAGTCCTTGCTCTTCCCTTGTCCTTTTGTTTGTCATTCATGGAAGGCTTTGCAGGCCATCCCAGGGGCTGAGAATCTGCCTTAGCCTGTGCTTGGGTACCTGGAGTCCCTCTGGATTTCTGTCACCGAGAGGCACAGTCACCCTTGTCCCAAAGGGAGGGATGGAACCTGCATGGGAAGCGATTGTCACTGGTGAAACAAACGGGTATTGGCCCGTGACAGGAACAGCTTCCCCTGTGTGGTTAGCACGGGCTACAGCACAAGCACGGGTCCGTCCTTGGCTGGGCTGGCATCAGACAGGAGCCCAGGCTCTCCCCTTGCTCCTGGTGAGGAGCGTGAGGACGCTGCTGGCTGATGCTGCTGGATGATGCAGTTGTCTGTGCTGTCATTTGATTAGCTGCAGTCTTCAATATTCATGAAGAACACTGAAGAAAGAGGCTGCCTTGTTTGTTCAGCATCAAGCTGTTGAAAGCATACATGGAACATCCTTTTTTCACAAAGGATGTTGTTTCTCCACATCCTTTGATTTCAAATGCTGCTTTTTGTTATTATAAAATGGTACAAGTCTTCATGAGGACTTTGACAATATGGAAAGAAGACTTGGTTTTTTGTGGTAAAAGTATAATAGCAGCTGAAAGAGAAAAAACTGGGAAAGAAAATTAAAAGATGCTAAAAAAGTGAAAAAGGAATGCATTTAATGTGACTGTAATATGTGTGTTTCACAGACTTGTCTTCCAGCATGAACTGCATTTGCAGCTTTTGTCTCTTCCAAACTGTAGGTACATTTTTGTACCAAACAGAGATGTTTCGAGCCTTGAAACCAGCCTTCTAGTTATGACATCATTAGCAACATTTATTTATTGTCTGTTTGGATCCTCGATTCCTCATATCAAAGCATTTGTTTCCTATCAGTTTATAATCTTCAGGGAATAGCTTCAGACAGATCTGCTCTGGTGCTCTGCTGTTTTAAGTGCATGATGATTAGAAACTTGGATTTCACTCCTTGTTTGCTTATTTTGAAACTACTTTTTGCTGTGTTTTACGAACTAGTTTGTTGTGGGACTGTATTGATAGAAGTGGGACTGAAAATTTAAAGTTGATTAATTTATAAGTAAATAAATGGAACTAGGTTGTACTTTGTAGGCTTTACTGAATTTTGTTCACTTAGTAGCTTTATATTGATAAACATACCTAACCTTTTTTTTTTTTAAGTGCTTTTTTTGTCCTCAGTGCTTTCCCTTTTTTTAGGGAAAACAGTCGGGGCTATCACCTTTGCTGCCCTCCTGTCACCCCCAAGTGTCTGCTTTTGACTGATAAGCCTCTGTCCTCTCCAACCTTGTCGCTGCTTCCTCTAGGAGCAGTTTGGCTCCTGCTTGGAGCACAAGGTCGTGTGCCGGGCAGGGCTGGCGATTGTTCCGGGCCATGCCTCGGGGAGGGCTCGGGTGCTCCACGCAGGCCTGGGATAACCCGGGGCCACTGTGAGTGTCCCTGAGCAGCGAGGTGCCGGGAGCCTTTGCCAGCTCATCAGCAGCCGCTGCGCTTGTACAGGTGTTCTAGAAACACACCCAGGAAATTTGACAGCTTCTAGTAGCTAGTTTGTCAGCAGATGAACAGGACTTTGAGTAGCAGAAGAACGCAGGGGACAGTGACTGGACAAGGTTGCACTGGTGCCCCGTGGGCTCGGTGTGCAGCCGCGGCTCCCCGCGGTGCTGCTGCGCTGCCCGGGGGTGCCGGTGCCGGTGCCGGTGGGTGGGAGGGCAGGGATCCGCCTGGGCGGGTTAGAGAGCGCTCTGTGCGGTCTGGGGTGGGAATTGGGCTGCTGAGGGTTGGGGTGGAGATGCAGTTGGTGTTTTGGTTCTGTACTTCTGTGGCTCCCAGCCTGATGGAGCACGCTTTGTTGTGTAGTTGGGCATTTTACTGGGTGGGGTGGCACAGGGTGCAGCAGGAAATGAATAAATGCTCAAGGAACCTGGCTAGTTCTCTGGGAATATGGCTTTCTTCCCTATCGTCGCAGCTGGAAGGCCATCAGCACTTTATTCTTCCAGTGTACCTCCCAGGGAAGCTCATCACCATGATTACATCACTTACCTTACCAATATATCTCCCTTTTTAGTAGACTAGGAAGAGCCTTGTCATCAATCTCTTACTTTCCCTTTTAATAGCCATCAAATGTCCAAGGAAAAAAAAAGTCAATTGCTCTCAGATCTCTTAAGAGTTTGGCACTGCATGTGTATAAGGTGCTTGAGCTTTAAATGTTTAAATCAAAATCCATTCAGTCTTAGGACATCTTTCTCTGGTTTCATCCTTGTAGTGCACAATTCTGTGAGTTTCTCTTCTGCGCTGTTCTCTGTAGACTGCAATATTTTGGAGAATCCTTTCCTTGATCAAGCTCCAAAACTGTTTTCCTGCCCCTCCTCCTCACAGTGGCTGTATAGAAGTTCTTGGATAACTGACTCGACAGTTTAGTGTTAAGAAAAAGTTTGTGCTGTTTTATCAGAAACTTGTAACTTTTTCTTATCTGAAATTAAAGTAAGAAATCTAAGAGTAAGAAACATCACAACAGAGCAAAACAACAGCCAGTGGGAAGGGGAAGTTAAAAGACTAAATATGGGGTACAACTCAAGGCAGAATTTCTTGCTTCTCACAGCCAAGAACTGATGGCTGGGTGTCAGGAGCAGGAATCTCACTAGCTACCTGACAGTGGTTTGTCCCTAAAATCATCTTTGCTTAGGAACTTTTAGACCGTAGGGATTCATTTTCCCCTGTAAGTTGGGGGCTCTGCTCAGAAGACAGGTGACTGACTAAGTGTTCATTTCACTCTTACCTTGCTCTTGTAATGTCAATTGTTTGTTGACTTAAGGAAACCCCCTTGTGTTTGCAAGTCAGTATTTAACTACTGTGCTAATTGTTTTCTCTTCCATTTCCCTGTAATGGGGTTTAATTTTATCCAAGTCTTCATCAGTCTGGGAGTTTGCAAGCAGATTAGAAATTAAATTGTACAGTAGAGAACAAGCAATAATAAATATCCTTTTAAATGTTCATTTTTAAATAATAAAAAGAATTGTAAAACCTCTCCTGTTAAAAATGATACTTTGAAATGTGTTATGGGTGCCATTTTTCTAGTGAACTAAAATGTCATTATGTTTTCTCTTTTCTTCCTTTGGCAATTAATCTCATAACTCATTCTCCGTGATCATTCTTCTGGTGTTTTAGTAAGCTCAGCAGCTACTCTAAACTACAAACTTTTTCAAAAGTGGCTGCCAAATTGCATTTTCATGTCAGAGAAATATCTTCTGTCTGCAAAGAACACATGGACATTCCTGTTACAGAAATATTAGCTGTTCCATCTCTGCTCACTGTGTTCAAGTATCAGTGCCCCCTCCTTTGAGGAATAATTGAAAACTTGTGGAAGAGACTTTTTACCCACTGGTAAGGAGCTCATGAAACTTTTTATAGCTTAAAAGACAAAATTTTCACAGCATTGCCCTAGGAATTCTGGAGAGATGTTTTTAGCTTCAGTGTGGGAAATTTTGCTGAAACTAATAACTGTCTTATTTTGCATTCTGTTAATCTGCCAGGTGTTTCTGGAACTGCAGGGTGGCTGTATTGACTGCAGTTAATATGTGAATAAAACATAAAATAATAGATGATATTCTTTATATTATATATACAGTATATAGGATGAGTAAAACATGGAAATGTTGAAGAGTTCCCTGAATTCTGACTGCAAAGGAAGGTTCAGGGTTTGGGAGTGCTCAGGGCTGGGTTTCACTGGTGCTGTAGGTTCAGAGGGCTGGCACTGAAACAGGCTGGTCTTTAGAAGTGCAGTACCCACAGGTTCTATTGATGTGATGTTCAGCCTCTGTGTTCTCACATCTGCTCATGGTGCTCTGTAAGGTCACATCCTTCTTACAGTTCTGGTTTTGAATGGTACCTACAGAAATAAGAAGTTGCGGACAGGATTCGACTTCACCTTTTTGTTTTAAATTGAAGAATATAAGGAAAAAACCCACAGGCATAAAAACCTCAAACACATTCAAGGGTGGAGTTTTTGCTCCACATACTGATTGGGAATTACCTCTGAATTCTCTGGGAGTTCAGAGAATTATTCAGGACTTCCTGTACTGAGGAAGGATGTGTGATTTTCAGCATGTGTATTTTAGGATGCTGAGTGCCTGCTCTGAGTGCACAGTGAAGTCCAAGTTTCAGCCTGCAGGTGAGACAGGTGCCTTCCATAGCAAATGCACAAGTAATTCCCAGTGTTCCTGCAAAAGAGGAATAAGCCTAAAAGCATTAGTTTAAAAAGGTAGTCTGTTCCCTTTTCTCTCCTTTGCAGTATTAAGACCAGAGCATTTTTGATAAAGAAATGTGAAAATCAGTGCTGGGAATCTCACTAGAGTTGCACAATTTTTGGAACTCCCACTCCTCTTGTGTTCCCTCTTCCAGTGAGGTGTGGGAAGGCCAGTTAACAATCCTGCGGGGATGTGCTGCTTCCCAAGTGCCTGGGCACCTGGGATAGGCTGATAACGTGTTTTGCCAGAGATTTTACAAATGCACATTAAAGTGGCGTATCTTGCTTGAAACGCATTATTTAGAAAGCAAAGTGTGACAGAGACAGGAGAACATGGTAATCACAGCAGAACAGGCCAGGCTGAGGTAAAGAATAAGAGGTGGGATTGCTCTTTTCTGCTGGTCATGGGCTGGAAATTGATTAGTGTTGGACTTGAAATATGTAATTAATGATGAAAAGAGCCACTGGCAATTTGGAGTGTATTGAACATGAGCTGTGTAATGAAGTAGGGAGGTGAGCTCAGCCACTTTAAATGGGAGAACCTGTCATATCTGTAATATTTAAAAGCTGTCTTAGTATTAGAAAATTGAAGTGTTAGAGTACTCAGTAATTTATAGTATTTAGCATTAAAAATCTGAACGAGTTAATGATGGGTATTAAAATGGCTGCAATAAAATTTAAACATTGAAAGTTTATAGAAGCTCTAAGCAGTAATTAAGGATGCTATTTTAATAGATAAAATTTATTAAAGTTGAGCAAAGAAAAATCCTCATGCAGCTCACAAGGGTAAGTGTAGAAAGAAAAATCTGCTTTTAAATTCTTGTTGTCTCTTACTGGATTTATTTGAATAACTAAGAAACATGAAACTAGACTATCCTCATGCACAGTATAATTTGAGATATTCCCATGTCCTTATTAAAACTGGAGAAGATAGTCCTTTGCATGTTTATCTAATTTTATACTTCAGTTGATAGGGGATTAGAGACTACGTTGTGAATTTTTTGTCTAGTCTGTATTTTTTGGGATTTTCTATTTTAGAGCTTCTGAGATCACAGTTGAAATAAAAGCTATACTTTTATGCCTAATCAAGCAGCTTCCTCATTTTTAGCTGGTGAAATATTTTTGGCACCCTGTTCTCAATCTGACCTTGCTGGGCTACAACTGCTGGGAGAATGGCAGCTCCCTGAAGCAATGGAGGAAAGCTGTGCTTTCAGCTGGCTCTGGATGATTCTGGTACTGGAGCCTCCTCACGGAGCAGTCAGGGAAAATCCAGGCAAACTCGCCATCAACCCACAGGCCTTTGGCTACCTGCAGTAGCCAGGAAGCTCCTGGGAAAGGGGAGAAAGCTCTTTGGCAAGAAGTTACCAAGTCTCAACAATTTCTTCAGAAGCGGCTTAATGGATTATCTAAATATTGAGTTGTCACCTGGAAAGGCATTTTTCCAGAAGAGATTTACATTACCTGTGTTCTTGAGCCATCCACCCTCTCCCCTTGCAGACAGGTAACGGTTCATCAGTGACACTGAGCTGGGTTAAGTACATTACTCAGTTAGACTGAATAAGATTAAGTAAATAGAACAGGGCCTTTCAGTTTGCCACCAACTTTGTTTTTAACTGCTTTCCACTGGGAATAATCAGGATTTTTCCTTCTTACCAGGATGTGTCCCTTTCTGCTAAAATTTTGGTGGTGTTTCTTTAGCATGTGCTTTTGCCATTTATACTTTGGGCCATGGCAGGTTTGAAGGTTCAGGCTAAATCCTCTGGGACAGGGGGACATGCAGAGCTCACTTTTAAACTGTGTTTATTGATGAGTAATCTTTGATTAGTACCAGCATCATTGACTCCTAATGAACATCATTGCCTTTCTCTCGGAATACCAATGCAGGAGGATTTGTGTTGGAATTCTAGCTGTTCTAGGATCTGTGCCTCCCCTAAATGGAATTTGAGCATGTCCAGTCACTCTTTTTGAAACCCAAAATATTACCTTGTGTGTCACTGAACAAATAATTCTGGAAACGTTTTCATTTGCTCTCTTGCTCTAAGTTTTACACTCACTGCATTTTCCTTGGGAAGTATTTCTGAAAAATAAAGCTTTTAGTTAGCTTTTCCTCAAATCAGAAGGTGCTTATTCTTGTTACATCTAACTGTTCAACAGGTGGATGGATATTACCTTGACCACTGGACTGAATTCTCCACAAAATAATAATAATAATGTCAGGACTCTTTTGAGCACTGCAATTATTTGCTCTTCAGCACTTCTCTTAGCAGGACCCTGATCAATACAGTACTTCATAATTTCTCAGGTTCAACTCAGATTTAGAGAAGATGTCAGTATTAATGTGTTCAAATTATTCTCTGGAAGCAATCATGTTGCTAGTTCATTCAGCAGACAAAATCAACTTGACCTGGACTAGGAAGCTGCCTCTCATCCTAAACCCTTATCATAATTTATTGAGCTCTCTGCATTTATTGATGTTACCTGTTCATACTACTGCTTTTTGTACTATCTGAGAAAGCATTAAAAGCTTCCTATTCTCTAAGATTATGTTATGGTTTCTTAGAAGCCACATATCAGTCTAAGTTCTTTTGCTTGTATGACCTCCTTTCCCTAATTCTTGAGCCTTTCTTTCCCTCACTAAAAAATAAGTAAGTAAAAAGATCAGCAACTCAGAAGGGCAAAATGCTGAGCATTAAGTCCTGTGCTACTAAAGCTCTGGGATTAAGGGTTTTTTAACTGCTGAATTCTGGAAGATTTTTGAAACAAACCTTTGAAGTAAGGAATGTGTATTAATTTGGAAACAGAGAAATCAATCCTTTAAAACAGTTCTGCAGTACACATTTAATTGTCTGTGTTCATTCCAAATGCTTTTAAGGTAGAAAAGAAGCTTAAATATTTTTGGCAAATACATGCTACTTGGATAGAAACCCAAGAATTTTAACAGCTGTTTTCTGGAGAATATCTTGCTTTTCTTGTTCTTGGTGGTTTATATCTATATGGCCAGTTTGATGTCACCTTTTGCAGAGTCGTGGTTTTCAGTTTGGTTCTCTAAGGCAAATGTTTGTGTCACTCCTGTCACTGCCAGCACAGTGGGACAGAGGAGGGAACAAGGGAAGAAAGCTCAGGGTACTTTAATATTGCTAATTTTTTGTCTTTTGAATAGGGTTCAGATTTTTTATGGTTCAACATAACATATTATTTAAATGCATTAGAAGGATTGAGTTGCTGCATGTCTCTTAGGAGCACAGCCACTAATTTCAATTAAATTTGGAGGGGGTGGGAGGTGTCCAAAAGACTTAATTCCTGCAGTTTTTGTGAAGGTAGATAACTGCCCAAAGTTACTCTCTTAACATCTCTTTCCCATCCCTCTTCTACACACTCGTCTAAATAAAAGCAAGAGTAGGATTTAAGTTGTTGTTAGATGTTAGAGAATCCACACAGAGTTACAGAACAGTAATCCATGGAGAACCAAGCTGCAGTGTTTCCACAGCTTGTGGAACTGCTGGAAAAGACAAACAGAAGGAAAGAGTAAGTGTGCAGCAGTCTCAGTTGGCTAAACCCTACAAAGAGAGCTTTTATCAGTGTATCAGCATGGCAGCAAAGACTTCTGATTCTGTGGTTCCTGAAAACAGAAATAGTGTTCTGCTTCTGGAAGAAAATCTTCGTCACGGTTTAAACTGGAGCAATTACATTCCCAGGAAAGGCAGCAGGAGGGACAGAAAAATGTGTTGTACCTTCTCAGAAATCCCCACAAAGCAGCTGATCAGATTTAGGATCTCACTTGATAGCTCAGGATATGTTCTTGCAAATTCAGTATTTTTAAAGTGGCATTGTGCCTGACTCTTCCAAAGCCACATAATCCATTCACTGCATTGACAGAGAGAAATCTGTGTACCAATTACTGTGAGGTGAGATGTTGTCTGAGTGAGGAGATGGTTCCACTGCTTGCAGCTTTTGCACTCATTGTTTCTCTGGTTGATGAGGGCAGAGGGCTTGGTGCACTCAGCCTCTAGCCCTTGGGCAGCCCAGATGCAGAATGGGAACACATATTGATCATAAGAGGGAGTATGATTTTATTCTACTTTATACATATTGTATAAATTGTTACGGATTAGTATTTTACTTCTAATTTAAGAAGCAGTTTATTTGTATAAATTACTTTTTGAAATTTGACAGCTAGTCGGGATCCATTTACTGGGGAAAAACTCAGCTCGTTTGAGGTTTCAGGTTAAATTTGACACCTTCAAATCTGACTCTTCAGTGCAAACTCAGTTTTATGCAGTTCTGATGGCAAATGGGAAATTATTTCTAGTTACCTAATAAATATAACCCTAGACAGTTTAAAAACAGAAAGGAAACCCAGCCTTTAAATAAAAGGAAAGCCTGGTAAGTCCTACAGCCTTATTAGAAGTGTCTTTTAAGAATTAAAATGTGGGAATTATCTTAATGATGAGCAGATTTTTGGCAAAAAGCCATGTAGGATTCATTTAAACCATCAATTTTTCATGTTGGTGCTAATGTATTAATTTAGTAAGAAATTATCATGTTCGTGGGATCCTGGTAGCAAAGCTGGCATTAATATGGCCTTTTGACTTCCATCGAAGAAAAAATGGGAGCCAAAAGACCACATGAATTTTCAGTAAGTGTCACAGTTCCAGTGTTTAATTCCAATCGCAAATTATGCAGAAAGGGACAGTGGGATTTTGTAAAACATCCTGTTCATGTGAAGGCCAGGGCTGTATCTCCTCCTAACAGTGAGACAGAAGCAGTGTACAGGATAAAAGGTAAAAGGTACATCTTTGAGATCAGAAGAACCCCAGAAATGCTGGACCTAAAGGTTTGGTAGTCAGCAAATTATTTGTGGGGGGTGTTCTGGGAGGTGGGTAAGAATACAGTTAAACACTGAACTCACTGTAGGCTGCTGCTGGAAGCGTTTCCAGCTTCCCTCCATCCGTCTGCCCTTGTTTGCCACACTTTGTGCTCTTGCCAACATAGTCTGCAGCACTTTTCAGAGGACTGCATCCTAAAATTGTGAATGTTTTATTTTTCAACTGGAAATGTTTCTTAGAAGAAGAGGCCTGGGAAAAGATACGAAGTATCTGAGCCCCAGGTAGAGAAGTAGATATTTAGAGCGGGTGTGCTGGTACACTCGGCCTTGGTGACAGGAATGTAAAGCGGGGCACAGACTCAAGAAAAAGGGAGGGTTGGGACAGGACAGGACGGGACCTTCATTTGGGTCAGCGAAGGAAAAGAAGCAGAGAGGGAAGGTGGTTCCCTGACAGGGAGGTGTCCCGGCTCTGGCTGAATCTGCAGTCCTTAAGCCACAGTCATGGAAAGAGGAGGAGAGGAAAACTGCTCGAGTCACATTCTGCATGATCAGGGTTCTCACACCGGGTCTGTGGGAGAAACCAGCCTCCTGAAAACGCAAAGGAGAAGCAGGAAAGCTGGTTCCAGCACGGCCTGGCTGTGTGGATGGAGAGCTGGGGGTGGCCTTGGCATTCCGACTGCTGAGGAGCCACTGCTCTGTGAGCTTCACCTGGTGCCTTGAGATACCAAGGTGGATGACAAGGCAAGTAGGGATTTTGTCCTGAATAAAGGGAAAGGTCCAGTGGGGAGAGGTAGCTTTGGAAAGACGTGAGAGCAACTGTAGTACTGAATATAGGTGGTAGTGAAAGCTGACCTGCATTGTTTATTCTCAGAGGGTTTGTTGGGGTGGGATATAACTACATTTTTGAATAAGAAGGGATCCCCATATACATATAATATTAGAGACTGAAAGGTATCACCTAAAAAGATAATACTGATGCAAAATCTAATGTGCATAAATACAAGCAGTTGGGAAGATCTGGATTTTGGAAGTGTTCTGGGGAGTATGGCTGCACACATGCATTTGTCTTGTGCCTGGGCTTTTGGCCTCAGTAGAAGTACAGGTCTTTACAGGTCTTTTCTTCTACCCCATGTGGTGTTTTTATTATTGCAGATGTGCTTAAAAAAAAAACAGCCAGAAAATGGCACTACTTTTTTTAATAACTTTGAAGATTAGGGTATCTTGCCTTTCTCAATTTGAAGGTTTGATTCATGAAACTGTGATAACCCAAATTCTGGATTAAAAAAAAAAGTTAATTACAATTTAAGATTCCTGTTATGAAACCTGGAGAGCTGTGTCTGTTGGTATCTCACTGGAAAGATTAAGAGAAACCTAAATATTTAAACAATATTTTTTAACTAGCCCTCTGCCTCATGACTGCTGCTATTTGTCCACAGGTAGGAGGAAAAAAGTTCTTCCATCTTGATGCGAGAAAGGAGATTTTAAGGCAGTGCTTTTCTCGCTGTTCAGAGACTTTTCAGAGTGTTACATTAACTCTAACTAGAAATGAAACACTGGGTGGTTGTGCCTCTGTTTTGCTCCTGTGAGGTGTCAGCCAGATGCAGTGAGATAGAATTGCCCCTGTACCCCTGACTCTGGGCCTTGCTGCCTTGGGGAGATGTGTATCTCACACCTCTCTTACAATATATTTTATATATGTGTAGGAATCAGACTTTCAAAGGTAGTCTTTGTTATCCAAGCTAAAAGGATTGGTTGTGATTCAGTTTTCAGAAAATCCTCACTGTGAAGTCCAGGGCAAGTAGAACGTCCCTACGAGAATTGTTGCACACACATAACCAGGCCGAGGTTCTTGGTGGAGCTCACTCAGACTAAGCTGCTCACTGAGGTCATGCAGAAGTTTGGGCAGGATTTCTGTCCAGGTTTAACTCCATCCGGCCTCCAGGCCCTTGCAGCCACTCGCTCGTTCCCCCACCAGCAGGAACGGAGAGGGAAATGGAAGGGTAAAAGCTGGACAACTCATGGGGTGAGAGAAGGACAGTTTAACAGGGAGAGCAAAAGCTGCACGCACAAGCAAAGGAAACCAAGGAATTCATTCAGCCTTCCCACAGGCAAGCAGGTGTTCAGCACCTCCAGGAGAGCAGGGCCCCAGTACAGCTAACAGTGACATGGGAAGACAAGTTCCATCACTCCAAATGTCCCCCCTTTCTCCCTCTTCCCTCCACTCCATATACTGTGCATGATGTCATGAGGTCTGGAATATCCCTTGGGTTGGTATGGGTCACATTTGTCCCCTCCCAACCTCCCAGGCACCCCCAGCCCTTCCCCAGTGCTGCCACAGGAGGGGCAGGAAAAGCCTTGGCTCCGTGTGAGCTCAGCGAGAACAGAACCATCTCGCTGTTACTGACCCGTGTGCAGCACAAACCCTGACACAGCCCTGCACCAGCCCCTGTGAAGGAAATTAACTCTACCCCAGCTGAAACCAGCACAGCCTCTTATTTTCTGATACCCAGAGTGCCTTCCAGAAGGATTTCAGCTGGCATCAATACCAGTATGTTGTCAAAGGCTGGATGCTGTGAGAGCCTGATGTTTATCTCAAACCAGGAAATATAACAAGAAAGTGATTTTTATCTTTGTCATGTGAGAGAATTATTTGAACTGGATTTAGAGGATGTGAGAAAGGAAATTGAAACACTTTTCAGGGTCACATTGGAGCTTGGAAGCTTTGCTGGCTTTCTCACCATGGCATTGACGCAGGCAACCCTTGGCGATCCAGGGTCTCTGCAAAGCTCATGGATCAGCCTTTATGTTCTGTACAGAGAATATTCTGCAATTATCAGTGCACTGGCCTTCCACTGGTCAGAGGGACAGTCCATGGACAGCACATGTGCCGTAGCTGAGCTAGGCAAAGAACTGGAACTTAGGACATGCACTTGGCTGATGTAAGGCAGGGCTTAGGAACTTAGGACATACACCTGCTGATGTAAGGCAGGGCTGGGAGAGGAAACAACAGGAAATGAGCTGCTATGGGCAGTACTGGAGTACTCTCGAGTTTCTCATTGTGCTAGTTGAATTTTCTTGAAGTTTTCTCTCTGAGAATAACTAACTGTCATTTTAGATGTTTAGTTCTTTCCTGTGCTTATGCTTTGTATCTCATCGCCAAAAACCAGGTGGACACCTGCATTTAGAGAAAGGGACAGTGTCACAGGCTTAGTCTGATGGCTAATTAGAAATAACCTGACCACCGGATTTCATGAAGTCCCTTGAGGCTGAAAGTGGATACTTATTTTTTTGTTTACTCAATGTGTTTTAAAATCCATTGCTTCTTATTTCACCCAAAACAGAAACCTAAATTAAATTGTTTTCTTTATGTTCCTATAGATGATTTTACAGCTAAGCTGGGCATGCTTAAATTAGACATTTAGTGATATTTACGAGTGATTTCCCCCTTTAAGACCAAAGTGAAGTTTTTTCATACTTCATGAATTTTGTGCACTTAAACAGGAATATGAGAGTTACATCTTGGTGCTAAATATGTGGCATTTGTTTGGTTTTTTCCATTGGTAGTGAGTCTAAGCCTGCACTGGGTTTCCCAGTACTTCCTTTTGTGGACAAAAAGCCTCTTGTGTTTATTTGTTAATTTTTTTTTGGAGTATGTGGTGTGTTCCTGTGAGCCATGGTTATTAATTGACAGATGAGTTACACTATGATGGCACTTAAAATGCACAACGTGTATTTCTGAAAGCAGTCGTTGCTATAGCAACTTTCTAGTAGGTCACTGGCAGTGTTGTGTGAGTGTGTGTGTATGATTTGGCTGTTAATGCAGACTAATACTGATAGAAAAATGAGAAACGGGAGAGTCAGAAAGAAGGTAGCCCTTCCCCCTCCCCATCCTCTCCCCTCAAAATAGCGTAAGAGAATTTTGTGGAGAAAATGCTTACTTAGGATATCGCATGTATTGGCAAGAAACTGGCTATCATCTGCTATAATTAGATGCTTTCTTTCTGTTTATGCAAAGATTATTAAAAAACCTCCAAATGCCTTAATCTGACTCTGCCTTTTCTTCGACATCTTTTGAGTTTGGTTAGGAGAGGAATCTTTAGTCAGTTGATCCAAAAGACACGTGTTAATATATTTATTGAGAGTTAATGCCTATTTTTGTAGTATACGCTGGAGTTTTGAGAAACTGGGGGGTTTTCCCTCCTTTGTAAGATCTTCTAGCAAGGTGCAATGCATTTCCATAGCAGTGTAGGCCAATGCAGACCTTGTGGTCCTGCTCCCCCTTGGTTGTTCCCATCTCTTCCCTAGCTCTGGTCCTGTGCTCATGCAAACGAGGGATGAGCCAGTTCAGGGAGCTGATCCAAATACAAACAACTGATAAAGAGTTTTAAAAATTGTTATACGATTTCCTGGATTGTACAAATGGGCAGAAAGCCATGTGCCAGTACAGCCATAGGAGGGAGGAGCCACAGTGCCTGATGTTCAGGGCAGCGGACATGGATGGTAGTGACTGGCATTCCCAGACCTTCATTCAGATGTTATTTCCCACTGACTCGGCTTTTGGTTTTGCTCTGAAACTTAGCTAAAAGTACTGTGCAGAGGACTCTATCTCAAACTCTTTGCATTTTTATTTTTCTCTGAAATAGTTTTCTAATAGTGTCTCCTGGGTTTTTCTTTATTTTTTAATTTTTACTGCTCTGATTAGAGAGCATTCATATATCTCTTGTAAAGTGATCACCCTATAGCTAGGCCATTATTTTGAGTCTTGAATTGACACTGCCTTAAGATAATAGAAAATGAATGACTTAAGGGAGCACATTCTAGATTGTGATAAAGGAAAATAATGTTGTGTGTAGGAAGTATTCTAGGATACTGTCATTAATAGATTTTTCTCAAGTTATAGTGTGGAGTGCTTAATGTGGACTTTGTTTTGTGTTGCCTCTTTTGTTCTGTAAAAGCCATGAAGAAGCTGTGCTGCATTTGCAATTGAATCAATATGGTAGAATTGCTGTGCTGCCTGGTTGGGAGCAGGGAGGGATCGTGGTAGGGAGCGCAGGGAGGGCAGGAGGGCTGGAGCTGCTTGCTTCCTTCTCTTCTTTTCCAGTGTCCCCTGTGTCTCCATTCACTGGTTTGCTGGGAGTACCCAAGCTGCTGTAAAAAAAGAGTAGGAACATGTGGTCAGGAGCAGGAGAAAAGAGGAGGGACTGCGTTTTAAACAACAGCAACCCATCAGATTGGTTCAACCATTGTATGAAACCTCATCCCAAAACCCTATTGAAAAAGAAAATATCTATTCCATGTTGATTTGTTGTTGGTTTTTAAAATTATTATTCTCTGATACGTAGTTGTGTTCTCTAGTAGTTGTGTTCTCTAGTAGTTGTGTTTTGAGAACTTGTTTGTGGAAGTGCTAAGTGTTGATATAACCCCTGGGAAAAAAGCTTCCTTGATTCTTTTTAAGTATTCAAATGATTGCTGAACGCTTTATTAAATATACTTGTGTATACTGTGTGCTCTGGAAAAGCTTGCTCTAACTTTCCCTCAAGGGTGAAGGCAATGCTTATAGATTAATGTTTACATTTATTTGAATAATTTGTAGGGAAATGGAGGCAGGACCAGGTACAAGAAAAATGAAAACTTGTGTCTTCCTTGTATTTTCTGTAAGGATTGTTCCTAGAGGAAATATTCCCTTAGTTAACACCTGGGGTTACAATTTTTAGCTAGAATTTGCTTTTGAGAATGTCATGGGAGTTGAGAATCTGTTTAAGGAAATGCTTCAAAATATTCTCACTCTTGCTCTTACAGCCTTCTTTCTGAAGGGCTGAAGAAAGTATTTGCAAATTCTTCAACATTTAAAGCTGTGTGATCCGTTCTCTTCTCTGCAAAAACAAAGGCCAAGGAGTCTTACAGGGGGAAATATCCTCTCGTGCGGATCAGCTGCTGGAATTGCCCCCCTCACTGGAGAGCCTCAGCTTCCCTTTTCCAGCACTTCTGTTAAGTTTTGCTCAGTCTTACCAGCAGTGCTGAGAGAACTGTGCTTTTTCTATTTCCAGTGTCTTATATTGATGGTAGAAGACGATTCTCTTCTCTTCTAGGCGTGAGATTTTCTTTTCTCACCTGTTAATTTTTCTTTTTTTCTTAGTCTGTTGTTCCCAGGGAAGAGATTAGTATGGCTGTGTGTGGGTAAGCAGAAGGTTGGTGCAGTTGGAGACCATCACTGTAGCTTAGCAGAGAATTCTGTGAGTAGCAGTTCTTAAGTTCCAGATGTTGAAGACTGTGCTCTGAACACCGACCTTAACTTCACCACTCTGTCCTGAATGGAGCTTTGACCTTGCACGGACACAAAGCAGGCAGATGCCTCTAAACCCCCAGCACATTTCTAAACAAGTTTTGATTGTATCAGGATAGCCTCAGGATCCCACATTTTTCCTGTTCTTGGGTCCCTCAGAGATGTTGGTTTGTGGCTCTTGATTTCATCTGTTAGCCTGCTACCTGTGATGCAGCTCACTGCAGCTACTCTGCATTTCTTCTGGTGATTAATCCTTGGATTCTTTCCTCAATTCACAGTCAAGGTCAGCTATCTTTGGGGAGTAGGTGGGGAAGAGGTTTGGTACCTTATTTATTTCCCATGGGAGGGTAATGGCTTTAGGTTGCTGGCAAAGCCCATGTTCCGGTTTTTCAGTACCACAGGGTTTCTTTCCTCTCTGTTTGGGTATCTTTAGAAAAATAAAGCACTCTGGCAGTTCATGCTGGAACTGTTGATAGCTTCATTACCAACATCATGGAGCAGCCTTCATCTGATGGCAGCCTTTCCAACCGAGGCAAGACCTTTCTTCTGTCTCTTTTTAAGTGGTCCCTTTTGGCTAAGCTTTATCTAAGCTATTTCATTCGGCTGAAAACTGCTGCATTGGTCCAATGAATTGTTTTAGTAAATATTTCCCAGATCAAAAAATTCTTCCTTGTCTAGGGGGGAGGAGTGCTGTCAGTGTTACTGGGAGAAAGTATTTTTGGCTAGGCTTTAAAGTTGGGAGCACAAAAATGAATGATGCTTGCTCAGACACTGTCACACTAATTCCGGTTTTTGTCATCTGCTTGTCTAAGTAACTCTTCAGAATTAAAAAAACGTGTTCCTGTATTTCTGTAAGCAATGCAAGATACAGTTATAAAAGAAATCATCAGTGTTTGCAATTTAGAGTATCCAAGTAAATTAGTGATAGCTTTGAAGTTTGAATTGTCACCATGCCTTCAGGTAAAGTATTTGTATTGAGTCAGGAGGGATAACACTCAAAGGGCAGCGAGGAAGAAGGTGGGAAATCAGTTGTTGCGTGGTCAGTGGAGTTAGCAAAGCATGTTTTGGTGATCCTGCTCTTTGTTGCACTGCAGTAAATCCACAGTTCAGCTGTGTCCTGGTGCTCTACACCTCTATTACAGCATCGCCTCAGCACCTTCCCTGGGCTGGGCACGTGGGCTCCGAGCTGTGTGTCTGATAGCAGGACAAAACTGTGTCTGATAAACAGGACAAAAGCAGCTCTGCAGATCCTGGCTTCTGCCTCCACCTGTGCCACAGAACTGGGCTCAGCCAGTGCCTCCTTTCAAAAATCCCCTTTTGGTACCTGTCCTTCTGTCAAGCCTGTTAGCGTTTGGCAACATGGCCAGAAATTGTCAGGAGATGGAGGCCTGGTTGGATGTGAAGTCCTTAAGAAGGGAAACTGAATCAGCTTCTTGTCCAGGTCATGCACTGGTTTCTGTGTTCTTGCCTCTGCTCCTTGTATTTCTGATAACGCTTGTTTGATTTGTCAGTTTGTCCAGTTTGGAACTGGCCTCTCAACTGGTTCCACAGAGTGTGATCATCATCCTTCATCTGTACACTTATCATTCCTGTACCTGGAAAAATGAAAAAGCAATGGAAGAGATACTGAGGGTTTTTTCAAACATTTTTTTCCCAGAGAAAGTTGCTGTTGTAATGGGTTTATTGTACTGCACGAGACATTTTTAAATAGCCAAGAGCAAGCAGTTTTGCCCCCTACCTAGTCTTCTCAGGGTTTTTGACTAACCAAAATTAATTTCTGAATGATAGAAGCTTTTCTTCAGGATTATTTACTGAGCTGAAAGAAGTATTTTTCCCAGGTGCTAATTTGTCTTTTCCCTACTGATATTTGCTTTTTGGACTATTGCAGAACTGTTGCTAGTTGTACATAGTACTTGATAATAACTTAGTTCTTATTTCTTATTATTTCATTGATTTCTTGTGATTTCTGTGTTGGGGAGGTCATTAGGAAATGCTGGTGGGTAGCCATCCCTATTTTAGCTTACATTTTATTTCTCGAGTCCTTGGATTATTTTTTTCTCCTCATGTCTCAATCTCAATCAGGAAAGGCTTGTAGGTACAGGTAATGTATTTTTTAGGTTGACATTGCTGTGAAAAAGTAGGCAAGCTCCTGGATCACACTGCTTTAGACTGAAATAAAACCACAGTCCTCAAGCTCAGTACATGTAGAAAGCAATTGCTGTGAGCTCTGCTGAGGTGTGGGGAGGTATTGCCTGTGGGGCAGAGAGATAAGTTATAGGGATGGAGGAAACTAATGTGGGATAAAGCCACTTTCCCTTATGAGTGAATTATTTAAAATTATTGTGAATCTTTATTTTCCAGCTGTGCACCTTCCTAAGTGTTTCGGATCAGGAGTGAGAACTTAGGAGTGGAATGGTTTTGTTCTGGGAAATGTTCTGCTGGCAAATCATCATTTCCTTGTTTGCTGCTCGTCCTGTTGCTGTTTACCTGTGTAGTTTGGGGAAGCCATCGGGTTTTGGGGAATTGTGTAAGCCTGTGGATTTAGGTCTGAATTTTGGTTGTGGTATGAGGTCACCTGGGAAACATCCTTGCAAGGCTTTTTATTTCTAGCTCCAGCATGGTTGTGTGTGTCCATTGAAAAAATGTGCTTTTCCTCATGACTTTGTTGTGGTGGTTGGATTGTTTTAAGATGGATGAGAAGAAAGTTTTTAATGTATGCTTTTGCAGTGAAGGATTTGACTGTATAGCTGCTACAAGTCAAAAGCTGTGCCATGTGTACTAATGGAGGAAGTACCACCGGTGAGGTTTGTTCAGCAGTGTTGGTAGGTTTTTGTGTGGGGAGTCTTTGGGAAGGTTCTCTTGGCTCAGCGCAGGTGCAGCGCCGAGCGCTCACAGCACATGCCCCGGCTCTTGGGGCGCTGCCTGCGCTTCATGGCTTGTTGGAGTTTCACGTTGTTGGCTTCGTGACAGGAGGCGTTGGCCTGGTGGACAGGAAACCAGTCTCAGTGCAGGCTTTGGGAACCGTCTGATACAGGTGTTTGTTTGGTGTCACACGTTGGATGGCTTTGAAAGTGTATGGGTTTTCAGAGGAAAAATACATGTTATCTGTATGTTTCAGAAGAAGAGTAGGCTTGGTTGTACCTTTATAATCTTTGTTGATGTAAGCCCATGAGGATTTCAGCCTGTTTATGGGTCCCTCCCACTGCCTTTAGACTGGAGCAGTGTCAGGTTAGGATGGATTGGAGCTATTTAGCAGCATGTGGACTCTGGAGTTACTGTTCTTGTAAGTTCTCAAGGCAAAATGTGGTCAATGGGAAACTTAGTGCGTTTGTGGTAGCATTGATGGTTTGATGGAGGGATGATTTAAATTGTGTAGTTTATAGATGCAGTGTAGTTTGTCTTGTAACCAGCTCACTGAGTGGTGAAGAGGGGAAGACTCTAATGTGTTCTGATGTGGGTGTTTTCCATCTGGTCTCCTTGGATTAAGGACCTGCACAGCCTCTCAGTCTTGGGGAACACATAAAAAAGTTTCTGGTAGAGGACAATAGTGTTGATTCATTTACTGGGAGGAGAATTTGAAGCAAATTTTAGTGAAGAAGAACCAAATCAGAGTTGCCTGCTTGTTTGGCTGATTGTCAGGGTTTGGTATTACTCACGGCTTTTTCTTTGGTGTCTGAGACATGATGGGATTTAGGGCTTGGGTGGTTTTTCCTTGCAAGGCTGCAAGTTGTGCATTGGTTCAGAAGAGGGATTGTTGTGGTACAAGATGTAGGTGGAGGGTGTCTGGTTTGATATCAGGTTGAATTTTGTCAATAAGTTTTTGGGGTTGGGAAGTAGAGTTTGATTCTGTCATTTTTTTATATATATATATATATATACATAAAATGACCTTTTTTTGATAGCTTAATCTTTTATGGTTTACTTTTGCTCCTTTGTTGGGCTCTTGTTCAGTTTTCACAAACTCTTTTTTTAGAAGCTATTCAGGTGTTTATAATTTGGGTTCTCTGGCTAGTGGATATGGGAAGGATATGGAAATTACTCCCTCTCCCTGGTACGTCCATGTATTCTGTCAGTAGTCTCACAGAATGTCAAGAATCAAGAGTCAAAAAATCTGTGCTACCACGACCTCTTTCAAGAAGGCTCTTTTATGCTAAAGCAAATGGGATTTTTAAAACAATCATTTACAGAGTTACTTGGGCTAAAAATAATTAACAATGGAAGGAAAACATCTTTCGTATATTTCTTGCTGAAATTTATTCCTGCTTAAATGAAAAGCATTAATGGAACTCCTGTCCACTTAATGCTAGTAAAAATGGTTACTAAAAGCAAGGGCGTTTAGGCTGCCTCACAGAGAGATAGCATTATGCTCCTTATAAAATGCTTATTGGATATTTACTAATCCCCGTTTTAAATGCAACATCACTTCTGAGGAGCTCAAAACATGAAGTATTCAGTAATTTAAAAATATCCACATACCCTCATGTACACAAAAAGATGATGTTTGAGTGAATAAGGAGCTGTAGTGGAACAGATGCCAATTAGCTGCATCAGGCTGAGGGTTAAGCTGAGCCTCCAACCTGTTTTAGACAGTCACTAGTACAGGAATCCACGGGGTATTGTCATTGGAGCATTGCTGAATTCCCTGCAGAAAAACTGGTACTCCAGGATCTTCCAGTTCCTGAACTGATTGGACATTGAAGGACTCTTAGCCTAAAACTTTGCAAGCCTTATCTCTGGAGTAGATGTGAATCCTGAGGAGAGGCTTTCAGTGCCTCAGTCACTCTGAGATAATGCCCAGAAATCTTTGCTGTTTGAGGGACTTGGATTGGGATATCTTTGCAAGGCTGTGGATCTTGACAGGTCTGGCAACAAAGGAAATGATGGAGCTGCTCCTCCAAGCTCAGAGTCTGAGATGTGGGTTCCTGAAGGATCAGTTCTCAGAGGTGGGAATGCTTTAACAAAGTCCTCAACACCACCTCCTTCCTTTGAAGAACCACTATGCCTTGGTGTTCTTTTGAGGAGAGTATTAAAGGTGCCCATCAGCAAATTGGTGGAATATTACACGTTAAAGTCATCCTGCATTTTCTTCTACTTGATACATGCAAGTCTCTATATTAACCATTAAATATCCTTTCTGTTAGCAGCTGAGTTAGTATTTTAGTGACCTTATTTTCATCTGACCTTTGTGCACTTACCCCATAAGTTCAAATGAGTACCAGAATCAGTCATTTCCCAGAGTTTTTAATTTATATGTGACTTCAAAATGCATGTTTTCTTTTATAATCTGGAAAAAATGTTCTGCAGTTCCTTTTGGCTTTCCTCCTCACAGTCCCCATATGAGGAGAAAAGAAAAGACAGAGAGAACAAAAACTTGAACCATTCTGAGACCTTTTTCCTTTATTCCAGCATTCTGCATGTCAGGCTTTGCTTCCTTTTTGTGAAAATTGGTTTTATTGTTGGCAATTTTCCAGATGCAATGAATAATAGAACACCAGATGTCCACTGCTGAGGAAAATTACAGATGAGTAAACACTTTCCTGAGGTAGCATAAAAATCTATTAACGGTGCTTCTGGTGTGCCTGCAGACAGTGTGAGCTCCTGGCCTACTGTGCTTTGTGCTGCACAGAGATGAATATCCAAAGCCTCTACGGCCCTCTGCACGTCTGACTCTGCCAGGGATTCCTGCCTTCCTCTAGATGTGGATTATTTTCTAGGAATGTGCACTCACTGCAGTGCTTGAGTGTGAATTTAATCACTGGATTTAGTTTTAATTATTGTCACACATGGGTTTGATTGAGGGTAAAAGTCCCAGAAACATTAGAAGAGATGGGGGTAAGAAGGGGTATGGAGAGTTGGCCTAGTCCCCAGCCTTTCCCCTCCAGCAGGCACAGTTCTGGTTGTGCTGTGTTTTCAGACCCAAAGCAGGCTGTGTCCCAAAAGTCTTGTCTGTTTTTTTCCCAGCTGTTTCAAGCTCCTCAGAATAAGCTTTCACCACAGACTTTGCCTGTTGCACCTGACAAACCTGGCCCATCTACTTGGGAAAAGCAAAAATAGTCGGTGGAGGGTGATTCACATTTGATTGAGCAAACTATTGGAGAGCTTCAGTAGTCCTTACCTGATTCATATGTGTCTTACCTGAGTTTTCCTTGCTGCAATAAAACCCATTGCTTGGGTGTTCTCACTGAGAAAGACTCTTTATTCTCTCTCTCAATTGCCTTTGTAGCAGTTTTACACATGGGAAGAGAAGTCATCCTCCTTCAGTCTAGTCTGTGTCCATCTGTACTCTCCTATTGCTGTCCTGTGCACAGGTGTGTTGGAGCCTCCTGGGACACTGGCTTGGCCCACTAAAATCAACTGTGCAAAACCTCAAAAAGCTTTAGGCCATTTTAGTGAGCTGAGTGAGCATCAGCTGAGCAGGATGGTCCTTTTTGGGGGAAGAGTTTAATTACCTTGATTGTTTTAATTGTCTTTATTCTGTCCCTTTCATTATTCAGTCTTTTGCAAGTTTTTATTGATTCCTCAGTCTTTCGTTTGGAGGATGACTCTGCAGTTTCCACAATAAGCAAAATCTCTCTCAACTTAGAATTTGTTCCATGGGCTTTTTTTAGGATTCTCAATGCTCTTGCATCATCTTAAAAAGACAATTATCTTCTCAATACTCCTAAGTTCTGGAAATACGATTGCAGAGAAGCAGAAGGCTTCAAGGGTCCATCTATTCATTCTCACAGCTTGAGGACAGTAGAAGTAACTTTGCAGAGCCCTTTTCGCTTTGTGTATTTTATGTTCAGAGCAGGTAGGCATGAGGCTGGTAGATAGCTGATGTTACCCTAATGGAGAGATGGGAAGGAGCAAGTTGTTAATTTAGAACTTAATCATCCAGATATTGGACTAACTTTAGAACTCAGTGCCTTAACTCTTAGTCTTGTGCAGTCAGCCCATAATTATTTGCCTTATGAGTGACGGAGTGCCCATAGCCCCTGGTGATCTCAGTCACAGTTGAGAATGCTCAGTGCTGCAGAAAATCAGGTCAAGTGTCTCATGGAGTGTCCACAGAGAAAGGAGCAGTTATGTCTGAAGAGTCTGTAAGAATAACAAAGGGAGAGCAAGCTTGTTTTCATATGCTCAGCCCATCAAATTCAGGTTTATTTTTAAAAAAATTATAATTAAAAATTAAAATTTTAACATTTCTGTTCTTGAGCAAGCCAGATCTACAGGCAATTGTTTTCGTGATTAGTATTTTTAATATTAGCCATCCTAGGCATTAGAAGAAAGCAGTATATGATAATGTACTTAAAAGCTATTGGACTAAACACTGGAAATCAGACTAAATTGTCTGAGTGATGTGTGACATGGAAATTACTACGCTATTATAGCCATGGTTAAAAGATTGTATCAGTTTTCCTGTGTGATCTTGGTATCGGTGCCTTGGCACAGACCTGCACAGTACAGGAATTAGCTGCTACCTTCTGAAAATGGTAGCAGAAGATACAGAAAAACTGATTGGTTTGGCAGTTCAGACATTTTTAGAGACAGAAAACTAAGTATAGAAATGTGGTAGTATGACTCGGAGTTTTTTGTCACGTAAGGATTTTATTCCCAGCTCTGGAAGAAGTGATTTGTGTAGCCTTTCAGTGCAAAGTCTCACATTTGGACTGTCGACAGAATAAGATCGCATGCTACGATGCAACACTTCAGATGATTTTTCTGACTGACTGGGCAGGACCTGTCTAGGCTAAAGCATTTGGTGAGAGGAAGCAGCAACAGCTGTTTTGCCTGTAGAGTCAGTTCTGCCTGTTGGTGCAACTGAGGAGACAACTGCAGTTGAAGACAATTTAAATGGACAGCTAGGGGTTGCCACGAGATAGTTCTTGATCCCACAGGTATGGGTAAAATGTCTGGTGATACCTGTAAAGAGTGGAAGAAAAGAAAGGAACTTTAGTCAATGATAATAAACATCTGCTAAATGCTCCGGTTTTGTGTACGGTCTCGCTGTGTGAGACTTGGTTCTTGGCAGTACATTTCATTGAGCTTCACACGATTCCTGTGTGTCCAGTGCTCCAGTCTGCCCATGTCCCTCTAAATGGCAGCACAAACATCTGGTGTGTCAAACAGCTCTCCCAGGGTTTTGGGTTTGACATCGATGTGCCTTCGCAGGCTGGTGTTGCAGTCTGCTGCAACCTTCCCGAAGACAGTTGTGCCAGTGGGAAAGAATAGGGAAGGGTCTATGTATAGGCTTTTCAGAGATGTTTATTTCTGCCCCCACACGGGTCCCCGTCTGGGGAGCAAAGACAAGCCTCATCGGCAAACTCCAGGTAAAGTAAGGATTTTTTGGGGTGGAGGGAACATTCCAATAGGCTAGCCAATGGGGGAACAGGGCTTGGGTACACACAGTAGTGTGTGCCCAGGGCATGCTCCCTCCCTCGGGGTCCTCCCAGGGGGAGAGGGGGCCCCACAGCAGGGGAGCCCCCACAGGCTGGGAACTGTGAGTTGTACTGGAATGTATAACAGGAACAGCAGAGACACACTGGAGAGGGATGTGGGCTACTACTATTAATATATCCAGGATGATTCCGATGGGTGTAGGAAGTGAAGCATCGCCATGCTGTGCTAGCCTAGTTGTTGCTGATATTTCCTCCTCTTGTCATGGTTTGAATGCTGCAGACCACATAGAGAGCTTGCTATACACCAAAAGTAGTGAGGAACTCACTAATGCTCAGTGATAATTTTTCTATAGTTGGACTTTCAATTTTGGTTTAAGTACTTACTATAATGTGATAAAGTGAAATATATATTGTGCACAGAAATTCAGTGAAATTATTTTAAAGCTGGGCTGAATGAGCCTTATGCCTTGGTTGGCCTTAAATGATGCTATGTGCTTTCAAAATCAGAGCTGGGAGTGGTGATCTAATTTGGCTTTCGATCAAGTGGCTGTAGGGTCAACATGAATTAATTTCTTTCAAGTTCCAAACCTGTAGCAGAAATAAGCTTATGTTTATAGAAATATTTAATCCAGAGCAAACAAAAACTCCTGAGTGATGCAGAACACATTATGGCATTCGGTAAATTTGTTACAAGGTTAGTTCCTGATGGGGAAAATGAGGTTCACTCTCCTGTGAGAATTTAAAAGTTTAATAGAAAGACAATCAGATACACAGAAATAAAGCAAAATAAGTCATGGCTGGGTGCCTTGGCACTCAGCCAAGAGCACACCTGAGACATGGGGTAGTCTCCTTTTTATACAGTTCTTACTGTCTATTCTTTGTGCATATTCAAACTTTTCCAGGAGCAGTTCTGCATGGCCACTCCTTGGGTCCGCCTTTTTAGAGCATGCGCATTTCCTGGCCTTGCGGTTTTATTTCTCTTGATCTCTGGGCTTGGGTTTCTTAATTCCCCAGACAGTGAGGGTTGATAACAGCTTTGGGCCTCTTTATACTTCACGCATAGTGTTGATAACAGGCTTCGGGCCTCTTCATCCTCTACGAAGAGAACTGATAGTAGCTTTGGGCCTCTTTTGTTCTCCACACTGGGTGTTGATAGGAGTTTTTGGGCCCCATCCTCGGTCCCCTTGGAGGTTATCTTACCTGTTCAGGTAGTTGAAACATACTTGCTTAACTCTTTGCTAAAAGAAAGAAAAAACTACATCCACACAGCAAAAGCATTTCTAACACTATATAATATTCATCTTAACACTATATAATACTCATCATGCCTGCGAAAAGCCAACAATGCAAGATGCATTTATAACACTGATGATTGTTTTTCTATTTCTGCAGGATTTAGAATTCACATTTGCAATTTCTAGATACTGTTTTCGCTTTGCAGATGGGTAGCTGGGCAGAAGGGCTTCCGTGGTGAACCCAAGGCCATGGATAAAGCATCTCCTCTTCTCTCTCACCTGGTTGATGGAAGCTCTGCGTGGGTGTACAGTGCAGGATTGTTGTGCTGATGCTGATGCCTTTTCCTAGCGGTCAGATGCAGGTTTGGGGCAAGAATGTTGGGGGGACAAATCTTGTCTTTAAACGATGAAAAACTAGAGTTTTCTGTGGCTTTGTTTTCTGGTGCTGTGCAGGGGCATGGCACACCATCATGTACTCCAGCAGGGAGCACCGAGGGAGAGAGCAGAGTCATTAGAAATGGGAAATGAAGGAAGGGGGTAAAGGCATTACCACTTAATTGTAGAAGACATTGCTTCATTTGTCTGAGCCGTTGTTTGAATATATTTTGCACTTGGCTAGGATAAGGTGACTTGGTCAACAAGGAAAGGATTTTGTATTAGAAGTCAGTCTAATGCCTGTTACCTTTTGTTTTGGGTATCTTCTAGGCAGCAGAATTAATAATGTTGTAACTGCTAGATTTAGTAGTTGGTTTTCTTTGTTATTTGTTTAAGTTTTGGGTTCAACTTTATAAAGTGAAGGTACCTAATAGAGTCCATAATAGATTAATTGAACTTGATTTGGTTTTGTTGCTGTCAGAGGGTTGCTTGGAAGGACTCTGTCAGGGTGTTGTCAATTGTTTATTTTTTGGCTTTTGGCTAAAATGGGTCGATTACTTCAGCACTAGAGAGGCAAACAACCTAAAGCCTGCAAAAAATATGGATAGCTTTGTGTGTTAGTAAAAACTACAGGAAATATTGATGGAATGCAAGTATTGGATTCATTGCTGTAAAGTCCTAGAGACTTTTTAAAACTGAGCTCATTATGAGATACTTATTGAAGAATAACTATAATAAACCAAACAATCTACTAGAAAATACTTTTTTTACGGAGGCAGTTTTATATAATGGTCATTATTTCTGCCCTGATTATTGTGCATGCTTGGAAAACAGGCAAAAAAGGGAAACATTTACTTGTTTCCCATTGGATGTTTGAACTAAATGGTGTCTTCTACTGTCTGCTTTATGTTCCTCTATAGGTAATTTTAACTGGACCAGCATAAATTTCTGTCATCTTAAAATACAGAGATGCGGGTTCAAAAAGCTGCAAGGGTACAAAGGTCATTGTAGTTGGGATTGAATGAAAACATCAGACTTTTTTTTCTAAACTAAAAGAGAAGCAGTTGACTGCATGTTAAAGGACTGTATTGTGTTTATTATAGTTTAATTATCCCCAAATGCTAAAGTATTAAGTATTCCTCCCCGTATTCTGTTCTCCAGGACAGGTGACAAAATGCTTATGCGTCTCAAGCTTTCAGGATTTTTTTATCAATTATTTTATTCTCAGGCTGAAGGAAAGAAAGAGGGAGAGTTTGATTTTCCTGGTTATGAGACCATCATCTTTCAGACAGAGATACTTATTTTATTAAAACCAAAAAAACACAAAGGTTCATATTTGTGTAATTCGTAAGGATCAATGAATTTTCCACAGTTGTCAAACCATTCTTCTATTTTATCACACACTGGCTTTATTAATACAGGAGTGTAGAAGGGCAACTTCGTTGTCTTCTGATGGTCCAGTCTGAACTTCAGCACTGAGGGATGGGTTTTTGCAGCCCTGTTTTGCAGTTTCCTGTTTAGCATATGGACAAGGAGAAAACACCACAGGCCCTTGCCGTTCCCTGGTGGCAGGTTGTCTGCCCTTAGCACCGTGGGTCCAGCTGCCTTGGTCCTCTCTTTTTCTGGCTTCTTCTCTAAAGAGCTTCTGGCTCCTTACTTTTCACTGAGCTTTACTAAAAGCTTTACTTTTCAAAGAGCTTCTGGCTCTTTACTCTTTACCCTTCACTCCATACTTCTAAGTCAGGATTTTGCTTTTCAAATAAGCTATCTCTGAGCAAGTATCCTTTTCCTTGTGTGTGAGAGCACTTCCCTAGAGCAGTTGCATGCTGCTGGTTATGACATCTGAGCATGCAGAGCCAACAGCTGGGAAGGGTGATTAGATTAAAAAGGAAAATTAAAAAAAGAAATCCCACATAGCAGTTGTGCAGGATGCCTTAAATGTCTGTGGAATATACCTCACATGGAGCACATGTAAATTTTCTTGAACTTCTTTAGGAAGCTTTTCTGAAAAGTAAGATTGCCACAAATCCTGCTAGAATTAGATAATCTGAAGATCTAAGATGGATAGGTTTCCTTTGAGGTCCAGCTAGCATAAGCGTGTGTGTGTGTGCTTGTGTGGGTACGAAAAAGTACTTTTTTCTTCAGTCTTGTTCCAGTTGTAGTGAACTCTCAATTCAGAGATCTGGACATTGCCTTTATTTTTTCATATAGGAAGTCAACTCAGAACTTAATTCAGTCTGATGCTGTGTTTGTTTATGATAAATTCTTAGTGTCTGAAGTGGTTGCTTTATGTTGTCGACTGGACATGTCATTGCCCTGTTAGGAGCAGTCACATCCTTTGAAACACAGTAAGGAGCTGTGTCTCTAATGAAGAATGCTTATGGCAATAGCACAAATAGCATACATGACTTTTGTTCGGGGAGAACTCAGACTAACTTCTGCCTCATAGTGAAACTGAAGAGCTTTTACACCAGCCTGGTGTATTGGCCCCGTTAATGCTAGCGTGATGCTTTTAGCTCCAAACAAGATTTTTGTTTGCTAACATGTGTTTTGCAACAAAGTGGCCTGCTAATTATATGGTATTAAAAAAATGTAAATTTCACGATGAGGCTCTGTAAGTCAAACTGTTCGTAGCACAAAGTTGTAAGTACTGGAAGAACTAGTTGTGTGCAACTGTGAGTCTAATTGGAACTGTAATATGAAGAGGCAAAAAAGTCTGTTCATTCTGTACAGTTTGGTAAATAAACATTGATATGTGTATAGTAGGGTGGAAATTATACCTTATATGCTGTACTGTTTTCTTTAGAAGGGTGCGGTTTCATTTAGATCCTCCATTTGATGCAGGTCACATTACCTCTTCCTGGCTGGATTTTCCTCCTTCCTTGTGCAAAGCTACTAGAGCACAGGAAAAAAATGCCCATCAAGAGGAAATTAAGTATTTAAATTAAAGAGTTTGAACATATCCCATGTTTTAAAAACACAAATTTAAGTCCTTGGTATTCAATGCCATTGCTGAACTGCAGTGCTCCATGCAGCTCTTCATATTACCCCAGGACCTGGGTAAAAGGGGAGAGTGGAACAAATCTATTTAGTTTCTCCAGAACCTGCATTTTCTGGAAGAGTAGGATGGCAGTTCTGTGTTTTATTCCAGTGAAGATTATTGAATCTGTCACATTGTGCCATTATTTAATGGTGAAGTCACATCTGCTGCTCCTTGGTTAGTCTTTTGGGTAGAGAAGTACTATTAGTGAATGAAGTGATACCACAGATGCAGTCGACTTTATTATTTAAACTTACAGCTTCAGTTTCATCGAGTTAAAATACCTTCTGCTGCAGTTAGACACTTGCACAGCTTCTGACTACTCTGTGAAATTCAGTCACACAAAGCTGTGAGCCAGAGGGTCCGATTGAATAGGTGTAGTGCCATTTAAACACACATATATGTGGTAAACAAATATGGGAGGTAATGCAGAATATTTGTTTTTAAATTTTTATTTAATTGCACAAAGTTGCCTAAACAGAAATGTAAAAACTGAATGCAAGAATATGATTAAGCTGTTTCAGGGTCATCCATTCTAAATTTCCTGTGGTTTAATAGTGATGCTACTTCGAAATGGACCTTTTTTGTTGACAGCATGTTTTATTCAATGTATTTTGGAGTCACATCTAACAATTTTCTTCTCTCTCTTACAGACTGGACTTTGACATTCTTTTCATGAAAGAGGTTTCCAAGTAGTTGTCTTATAATAACTTTGAGAAGAAGTTCTATGTAGCTCTTACTTTCAAGAGTGCTGCAAAAATGATTACTTCAGATTTGCCAGTACTACAGTGAGTATACGCTTCTCTCTACATTTGAAATCTTTGCTTTAAAAAAGGTTGAAGTAAACGGAGAGGTGATTGTGAGGATAAAGCACAAGCTTGAGAGAAGTGCATGTTAATGTGACTGTTCCAGGCCTCCTGTGTTTTCATATGCTGAAAAACTGTAAAAAACCTGCAAAACACTTAATCTAAAAAATACTTCTTTCTATGTATGGAGATTTAACTTTGCTGTGAAAAGCAAAACAACGTCTTTGTTACTTTTATGCTTCTGATTGTTGTGAGATTTCAGCAGCATGTACTGGTTTTGGTTGTAAATGACCATAGTGTGTTCCAGTTGTGTACTTTCTCACACCATATTGTGTATTCCAGTTGTGTACTTTCTTACAATGAGCTTTTTGCACATTTATTGTGCAAAAAGCCTTTGCCTGCTGAAGTTGAAGACAGCAAGTGGCATGGACATGTTTTGGTCCTGCTGGGAAGTAGGAGTGGCTAATGCACATGGGAACATGACTTTGCTTGGATAAAGTGAGCTACTGGGAAGAACAGAGTGGAGTATAATAGGAGGAGCTGGAGAGTAAAGCAAGTAGAGTTAAGAAAGAATTTTAGACACAGGAACCTGCTCCCCTCTTCACAGGGCAGGGAGAGAACACAAAGTGAAGAAGCTCATGGGGTGAGGTAATGATAGAGAAATAACAACAGACCAAATGGGCTTGACTTGGAGAAAATTTATTTATTGCTAATTTAAAAAGATTTGGATGATGATGAGAAACAAAGACAAAACCCACCAGGTGTTCCTTCTACCCATGCCCTTACCTCAGTTCACCTTCAACCTTTTGTCCCACCCCATCCCCTCATGCCCCCAGTGTGGGTGCCCAGCCCACTCCAGCATGGGCTCCTCTCACAGAGCGCCCCCCTTCCCTCACAGAGCCCTTCATCCCCTCTCAGAGCCCCCTCACAAACCCCCCATCGCCTCACAGAGCCCTTCATCCCCTCTCAGAGCCCCCTCACAGAGCCCTTCATCCCCTCACAGAGCCCTTCATCCCCTCTCAGAGCCCCCTCACAAACCCCCCATCCCCTCACAGAGCCCTTCATCCCCTCTCAGAGCCCCCTCACA
>WEIT01012347.1:382289-410364 GCA_013389985.1 Dryoscopus gambensis | reverse complement strand
TTATCTCCTCACAGAGCCCCCCTCCCCTCTCAGAACCCCCCATCGCCTCACAGGGCCCCTTCCCTCACAGAGCCCTTCATCCCTTCACAGAGCCCTCTCTGTGACCACCCTGCTGCCAGTGCCAGGCACCTGCACCAGGTACATCTGGTAACTATCTAATGTTAACTTATTTTTGCTTGGAATGTTTTCTAATTTTTTTTTTTTACCTTAGATTGTGAAGGAACCTCAGTTTATCAAGGTTGAGTGGAGTTCTAAGCTAAGATTTCAAGTCCTATTATTTCAGAAACTGAATGGTTGGACAGTTGAAAATAAGTTTGACTTTAATAATAACATGCTTTGCATTACTGTTTTCTCTTGTATTTTTAAAACCTCTTTAAAAAATTTAGTTGTGGGTGAGTACAGGCTAAAGCTGGGGAAGACCTGGATGGGCAGCACTGAAGGGGGAGTGTCAGCCTGAGGGGGTTCTTGTTAGCTTAGGGATTAGTTGTGGAAGAACATTTTATTGGTTCATATTTCCTGGATTTGCCACATTCAAGAAGTGAGGGAATGTTTTTGAAATATGCCGAGAATAAAAAGCCAGGAGATTCTGTGATGGTAGTGGTAGGAAAGGGATATTCCCATTCCTACTTCAAGAACCCAGATGAACTTAAAAAGTGAATGGAATATCACAGAGTTTAAGGTTAAAAAGTACGTATTAATGGATTTGGTAACTACACACCAGCTGAAAAACCTGAGGGATGTTAAATATACTGGCATATTCTTTAATCAGAGCCACCAATATTAAGCAAATCAAAGAGTGAAAGAAAACATGAATGTTGTTTTTTCTGATAAAGTTTGGAATCATTTAATGCTACTCTGTGAAATGTTGGTGAGATGTCATCCTCAACAATACCCGTAGTTTTGATTGCTTATGAACAAGAGGAGGTCTTTTGTTTTACAGAGAATTCAGCATGATTTGCACATAAAGGTTTTGGGACTGTCCTGAGGGCTCAGAACATTGGCTAATGTGGATGAAGTATCAAAGAAAGTGATAAATTCTAATTCAGAAGGTCCCAGCCAGGCTTTCATCAGGAAGAGCGTTGGCTTGCTCTGAAGCAATTTTTGGGCTAGGGGGTACTACACACATTTACAGATTTGGGAGGACACAGTCCAATTCCACACAGAAAACCAAGGTTTCCTTTCTAGCTTTTAAATGAATTATTTGAAGGATTATTCTAATCTCCCATTCCTGTGCTTAATTTCTACTTCTTTTTTGTAATGTTTTCTAATCTTTCTGGCTACCCTCTTTAAACAATCCTAAAGCTAATTTGATATGTTAATATATGTTGCTTAGGACCATATCATGTATTCCCTTCCAAATTCTTTGTTGAGGGAACATGAAAGGGGAGAGTCTTTAACCTTTCTAGATTCATAGAAGTGGCTTCAGAACACAATGAAGACAGGATTTCACTTACTGGTGTTTCAGATGTTTAGAGAAAACATCTGGTGTATTTGACCTGTATGATGGACAGCTATGAGTCTTCTCTCAACGACATGACTCATGTTTGCTCTTTAGATTTTTGAAGATCAACCATGAGAACTGATTCATCCATGATTCATGAGCCTGTGCATTTAGCCATTTTTCTTCATGAATGCTTTTTTCACAAGGCTGAATCTGGTGATAGCATTTACTGAATTTATCTCTGCCAGAATGTCGAGCCCCTCAGCAACAGCGATAAAAGCTTATAGAAGTGTTTCGGTTTCTTTTTTTACAAAACCTGATACATAAACACAGGTTTTTGCTGTGGTATTTTTTTAAAGGAGCATGATATTTAAACTCTATAGCTAGGGCTTTGTGGAATAGTAGAAGAAATGCAAATTTGTTTTAGTTTGTTTTACAGAGATGTGAAATTTACTGTGTTAATGGAAACAATTTTTTCAGAAGCATGATATGGTAAAGGGCTGCCCAGTAGTCTGTTAATTCTTCATTAACATGGATAGTTTCAAGGATTAGTAATTACAACTCTGGAAGAATATCTGGAGTTTTTAGAAGGGATCCTGCAGTTACTGCCGTTTTTCTAGGATGCTTTAGTCACCACAGAAACCAGAAGGCAAAACAGAGTAAACTTGAGCCCTGGAAAGGGGTTATCACTTGTCTCCTTTCTCTGCTAACCCCAGTCTTGTAGGTCCCCCCCCACCTCTGTCAAATTCTCTCATGTCCCTGTCATGTCAAAGGAGTCTTAAGAGAGAAAAGGTTTAGCTTTAGGCACTGCCACCTCTCCTTAGATGAGGCAGGTGTCCTTAGGCCCGGATTATCTTCTCTCTCAACAGCTTCAGGAAAGATAAATTATGATTAAGCCAAAGTTTCCCCCTCAGGTGCCTAGTCACACACACATGGAATGAAGATAGGATAATTCTGGTCTATTAAGATGTGGATAACTGCCACCAGATAAATTACTTCTTAGCAGATCTGTGAGATATGTAGGGAATGAGGGAGATGGATGCTGGCCAGCTGCTTCTCTCAGTGAGTGTTGCAAACTGACAGAACTGCCAGCAGCTAGGAGATGCTGTACTGCTGCTCTGAGTTCAGAAATAAGAGGAAAAGGGGCATGTGTGTGTAGCCAGAGCAACTGCGAGGCTGGGACAGAAGCAAGGGGCGCTACCTCCCAAACTGAAAGGGCTCATGGCCACACTGGAAGGGCCTTTTTATGCAGGAGTTGCATGATTCAAACAGAATTCCTGGCTGCTTGAAGTGATGTTTATTTTAATATGAAACCAGCTAAGGACTGGAGGTTGTCCTTGATCCTGTCTCCCTACTCCAAATAATGTGAGGATTGAAGGGAACTCAGTTTTTGATGTTTTCCCCTTGCTCCTTATATATGTTCTTTGCTGAAGAAGTTTCCTTTCTTCCTCACATGTTGTTAGGGTGAGATTCATCTTGTTTAATTTGAAACACTTATATTTGAGCTGTGTGTCTTGATCACCTTACCATCAATGGAGAGAAAACAAAATTTATAACACTTAAACTGTCTGACCAGTTTTGGACACTGACCTTAGTGTGAGGTATCTTGTACATTAAGATTTTCTGTTCTGCGTTGCATATGTCTCAAATTTAGATTAGATGAATCTCACCCTTAGTACTGATTTACTGAGCTGTTCTCAAAAAGGGAAACAGCCAAAGAGGCTTCCATCAAATCAGAGAAGATTTACCAGGAGAATATTAAGGGAATCAAGTTTAAGACAACAGTCTATTTAAGGCAAAGAATAGAAGGTGGTTAATAACTTAATTGTTCCTTCCATATGCAGTGTTTGGAAACATAGGAAATTTCCAGAACTAAATAGACAAATTTATCTGGAGGTTTTGCTAGACTGGACTGAGGCTGTATAGGAAAGTTGAATTCTCTGTGGAGTAGGTGCATGTGAAATCGTAGTAGAGTTTAATTTATTTATATAGCTCTGGTGTTACAAGGGGATGATTTGAGCCGTTTGCCTAGGAGGATTGCTGAATCTGTTTTTAATAGAGAAATTTTTATCCTGATGATCCTAGGGGTGCAAGTTTATAAGCTAGCAAAGCACAGTGTTTCCCCAGGGATGGGGGTATTGTTTAGACAGACACACCATGCCTGAAACTTTTCCAGTAGGGATCTGAGCAGACCAGAGAAAACAGCTTTCGAGTTTTTTTTAGAGAGAGCAATAGAGAATGGTTTTAATTTCTCTCCAGCAACAGAAGGCAGCAGATATTTTTATGGGGTTCCTTAGTTCTGTATTCAAAATTTATTAAAATTGCCATTGTGAGGCAATGTGCATTTTTTTCAAATCGACTTGCAGTGTGATGAGGTCTTTGAGTAAAGGCTGGATACATCCATTTGCATAAACATGTTTTTAGCTGTATATACTGCATTGCTTTTCTCTGGTGTCGCCCTATTTGATCAAA
Organism: Dryoscopus gambensis; assembly: GCA_013389985.1. Classification (NCBI taxonomy): domain Eukaryota; kingdom Metazoa; phylum Chordata; class Aves; order Passeriformes; family Malaconotidae; genus Dryoscopus; species Dryoscopus gambensis. The sequence continues at coordinate 406,451 of WEIT01012347.1, read as the reverse complement.
AAATTTTGAACTCCATGTGGGGTATGTTTTATTTGATTTTAGGCTTTTTACATTTTTGGGTGTTTTTCCAAATTTGTAGCTTGATACTAAATTTATCAAATTTCATATTTTATGTAGTGGAAAAGCTACTTTTTAATTGTATCACAACAAATCTGCATTTTCCATATTTTGTAGAGGTACTGCATTACAAGCATGTAATTTGTGTACTCAAATGCACTTGAACAGTGTTTTTTCATCTAGGGTGCCTCATATTCTGGGATGTGTAGAGTATTTAGAGATAATTCACTGAAGTTACTTTCAGAAAAAGAGATTCATATATGTTCGTCTGCATTCTGGCTTTTGTAAGGGGTTCTGTGGACCCCTTAGTGTTTTTGTGCTTGCAAATAGGAAAAGGTTGGAAAACAATGTCTTAATATTAGAAATCATAGTCCTGCAGAATTATTTGAGTGAGAGCAGACCTTGACAATACAGTAATTTCAGTAAAGAGGAGTATGAGAACATTCCCAGTTCTGATACAATATCTTTCTTCATTATTAAATAGCTTTCTTGCTGAAATGACACATTTGTGAAGTATTCCTGGTCTATAGAGCAAAATACAAAATAACCCCCAGACAATGTAGAAGATCTGTGTAGATCTCAGCTTGCTGGAGCTTCTCAGTTTCTCTAGAGCAGATCACTAATGCTGCCTTTTATGTTTGAGGCTTTGTAAAATATGAAATAGGTCTGGTTTTCACCTTCCCTTCGCACAAGTCATACAGCAACTGAAATCCTTTCACTTCCAGGAAATGATTTTGGATTTAGAGAAGTCTATGATTACGACACTTGACCCATTCTTGAGTAATCTAGGACATCATTATTTGTAAATGAAAATTTATAGAGGTCTGGTGCACTGGTGGTCTTGCACAGTGAAAATAAAGGCCATCAGTAACAGGTATGGTTTTGCATGTGAGCTGCTCTTGGGCAAGATCTAATGCTTCAAAAGATCAATTACAATCTGAGTTTCTTCAAGCAGCCATGTCTTTTTGGAAGGCAGAGAAGTACCTGTGACTCTGGCTGGGAGGGGTGGTGAACATTGGGGGAATTTTTTTTTTCTTATCCTGGTCTTAAATCTGAAGTGGCAACAAATAAGAAGTTATTGTTTGGGCTTCTCTGCTAACAGGAGTTGAGCAGTGTCAAGGGTTTTCCACTGTAGAAGTGAAAATACTTTTCTAACTGCAAAAATTATAAATGTCTTCAGATCAAAGGGAGTTTTGGGGTTTGGGCCTCAGTCAGCATGAATCCTCTTTATTAATAGCTGCCCACGCTGCTTGTCTTGGGGTGTGACTGAGAGCATGGTGTAAGATGTGTGGAACCTTGTGTAACTGTGCTAAGGATGAGCCAGCTGGATTGGACTCCACATTGCTCTTGGGGCCTTGAGAGCAGCTCAGAAGCAGCTACAAAGAGTAGAACAAAGTTTTTAGTAGTGAATACATTGTGGGATTGATGAATTGAGCATGTGCTGGTTAATATAGCCAGTTTTGAAGTGTAACGTGGTTTCAAATGAAGCTGTTAATTTAAAGAACTTCCAGTCAATAAAATGACATTGAAGCTGATGAAAAGGTAAGGCTTTTTGCCAGGGCTAACAATGTTCGGTTCCTTGGTTTGCAGAATAAATGGGGAAAGCCTTTTAATGCTGACTTTTTTTGTTGTTTATTTGTTTTCTGGCTCAGGACTAAGTATTTAATCAGTCAGTTACAGATTACTTGTTGATTTCAAATCATTTGAATTTATCTAGTGTTTTTCCCCCTAGGGATTCTACAAATGAAACTACTGCACATTCAGATGCTGGCAGTGAGCTTGAAGAAGCAGAAGTCAAAGGAAAAAGAAAAAGGGGCCGTCCCGGCAGGCCTCCAGTATGTGTAATTTATTTTTGTTTTGTTATGCATCTATTTAAAATTGACTGCGGACTCTTTTTCATCTGATCATCTTGTGGTCACATAAATAGGCTTTTAATGAGTCCTATGTCAGACTTTATGAAGACTTGTAGTATGAAATATTTATCAGATTGATGTGCAAACAATGTTTGGAGTGTTTAGAAAAGGACATAAAAATGATCTCATAATAGCTATTAATTTTTTTTCCTAGCTGCTTTCATGAACAATACAGTTTTGTTATTATTGTCTTTACAACATTCTTCCAGATATGAGAATAACCTCAGTATGTACAACCACTTTCTTCTTGAAAGTTGTAATGGACTTTAAGTGACAAATGACATTTGAGCCATCCTTTTATTACTGATTCTCTCTTAATATGAATGGAAGAATTGCAGCATGATATTTACTAGATGCCTGAGAAAAATCTATGAACACATTTAAAAATTCATGTGATTGACATACACTGCATTCTACTTACAGACTGGGAGCTGCAGCCTATCCTCCAGTGTAGTGCAGCAGGTGATATTGTTGTCTTTGTCTCTGCTGGCCTACCAGTAGGAACATACAGAAACAGATCTCTATTACACAGGGCATTAAGGAGGCTTTCTCTTTTTTTTTTTTTTTTTAAATTTATTTTATAAAATAGCCAATTTACTAGAAAATAAAGGGAAAGTTCTGTGTATCATGTTGTCCTGCATCTTGGTTCGTGAAGATAATCAGCTTAGTTCTCTTGGCTGTATCACTTGAAGTACACAGTGTAAGTAAGACTTGATGGGAACTTCTGTATGTTTGTTATTAATGAGTTTGATTCACCTCTTAGTGTTGCTCTATGAATAAACTCGCAATATGAATGTGCCATATATCTATATCTCTATTTCTCTCTCTCTCTATCTATGTAGCACTAGTTAGCACTAGTAGATTGAGATGATTTTTTTTTTTAAATCTGGGGGCTTTGATCCTAAGGCTTATCTCCTTAACCATGGGCTGATGAGGCTGTAGGAATGGACAGAACCATGTGTTCCTCTCAGGTATGCTGGCCAAGCTGAAGCAAATTCCTATTTACTGTTGGTTTTCAATTGGCATCACAGTCTCTGGACTTACTCAGGGTGCCAGCATTTTAAATCCTGTTCTTTTCTGGGCACACTGTCTTCCTTTTTGAAAGTTTTTGAACACTTTCCTATGATACATATATTCTTCATCAGATAAATGGATTTGTTCATGAACATGGAACTTCTTCAGAGCAAGCCTTAAAGAAGTGTTTAAAGAGAACATTTTATCTGTTTACATAGCTTGTAAGCAAAGGATAAAATGAAAAATTATCTTACGAATATTTCATTAGTAAATCTATGGGGTTTTGTAGCCCTAATTAAAAAAAGCAGGCTGGTGCAACCTGGTTGCTAAGCCAGAATGTTGTCACAATATAGGAATTCAAGTTATAGCAACACTAGGGGCACTTTGTACCCAGCACACGCTCAGTGGATGGGAAAGGTGGATGTTACAAAAAGCATTTCTCATCCCTCTGCTTCAGTTTATTAGTAACTCCTATGGGAATGTTTGCTGAAGCACTCTGCTGGTCCTGCTATCAGGTTTCTACAGGAGGAATTGCTCGTTTTGCTTCGAACAACCCCAGGCTGATGAGGTGTGTGTGATTGTCAAGTGATGAACGTGCAGAGGAAGCAGCCATTGCTTCATTCACAAAGTGATGGGCTGTGAGCTGACTGCTGCTGCTAAGGAGCAAGATCTTAGGGTTATCAGGCGTGATTCTGTGGAAGCTTCATCTTAATGCTTAAGAGGACTCAAAAAACCCCAAATCCAGTCTTAAATCTTAGAGGAAAAAAATAGAGAATGAAACAAATACAGTGTCCTTTATAAAACGGTAGTTTGTCAAAATTTGGAAGAATTTGCTCAGTTCTACTTTCTCTTTCCCTTTTGACCTCCATCCCAAAATCTTGAGAAAGTGTATATTAGGACTGGAAGAGTTTCAGAGAGGAAAAACAATATGGTCAGTTATGGAATGGGGCTCAGGAGGTCTCATTGCAACCTCCTAGTCAGAGTGGGGTCCGCTTTAGGATCAGACCACATTGCTCATGGCTTTTCCAGTTTGGTTTTGAAAACCACTAAGGCTGGAGACTGCACAGCCTCTCTCAGGTGCCTGTTCCATTTTACTTCGTGATAAATTTCTCCCTTGGTTCTTCTACGAAAGGAAAATGCCCCCAAAGCAAAAAGCCACTCAATGTGTAATATCCTAGAGGAGAAATGGAAACACCTTGGAAAGGCTAATCTAGGCAATTGAATTTACAGTATTATTTGATGTTAAAAGCCAGGGACTTGGTAATTGCATTGCTTTAGCAAACCATGCTGCTAACCCAGCCACTTCCCTCAGGCGAATTGCCTGGTTCTTACAGGAGGTACAGCTCTGACATTTCCCCCCCCAACTCTTCATTACTGTGGTTTTTGTTTCCTTCACAGGTACCAACTACCTTTATGGTCAGATGTGAAACAGATTAAAAGATTTAGTTAAGTTCAGAGATGTTGTTCTCAGCTGAGATTTAGCTTAGATGATTTTAATTTCTGTTATAGACCTGAAGAATGGTAGCCCAAAGGCTCTTCTGTTTTTTGTGGCTGGGATTTTTTTCTGACTAAAATATTATGGTCTAATAAGATTTGAAATCTTCCTGCAAATGCTGAGTTGCTGATGTCCTTACGCCATCACAGCTACAGTGGCACATCTGCCATAAACATATTGACCTCTTTTGAAAAGGGACTTCACTTTGTGCTGCATGGTCCTATTACAGAGCTGCATAGAATATACTCCATTAAATATATGTATGTATTTTAAACAGTTTTCTGCTGAGTGTCACATAACTTTTATCAGAAAGATACACTACTACTACAAAGAAAGACATTCTCTGCAGATTTGAGACTTTGTAAGAAGATGGTGCTCATTTGAAAAACTACCTTTTATAGCAAATACCTCTTCAGTTCATAGAGAACTATAATGTTTTGGGCATACCTTCACTCTCTAAAAAACTTGGAACTAGTTGATCTTTAAGATTTCCGTTCAATCCAAGTCGCTCCATTCTAAAACACTGCTTTTCAAGTAGCCCCTTCACTTCTATACACTACTCTAATGAGTACATGAGTGAGTAGGCTAGACAGTCAATTTGCAAAGACATTAAGTGCATTGGTCTTGCGGAATAGCTCTCAGAATCTAACCTGATTGTCCTGAGTTCCCTGGCCCTTGCTGTGAGTTTAGCAGGGGCTGCGCCATGTCCTGCTCTCGTGGCTGGGGCTGGGAATTGGCCATGTACCCTTCTAAACACTGAGTCTTGTAGAGCGGATGCCCATGGATTGACTGGCCAAGAGCTGAGTCTGTGCAGCCAGTGGGATATTGTGGTACACGTGTTTGTGATACTGCATCTGTGAGGATACCATCCGGGTATGTATTTAATGAATTCTGGGGAGTCTCTTTGAGGAGTGACTTCTAACAGTCCTCTCCTCGAAGCTCCTGAGTAACACTAGCCAAAATGCCCTCTCTGTCTGCTGCATTATTGAAATGCATGGGTGTGGATGTGCTCTCCTGTTCTGCATAGGGGATTTGAAAGCCCAGGGGTTTACGATGCAATATAGCATTCACATCAGTGAGCTCAGGCTCAGATCAGTTATTTATCCATCCTTTTTTGTCTCCTCTTTTGGATCAACGCTCTGTTCAGCATTGTTGGTATGCTTTATTTTAAACTACCTGGCCTCGCCTTCCCAGGAGCTCAGAATAGCTTGGCTTAAACCTCAGCTGCTGGAAGTTGAGGCAGTGAGAGAGATCCCTGGCTGTATTTCAGATTCGAAGTAGAAGGAGACAGATTTAATCTGTAATTAGAGGACAGGGAGAAACATAAGTTTGTCTGTTCCAGAGGTGACAATTTGGAGATCGCTGCTGGTTTCTCTCTCATGCCATACTTGGAGCCACAGTGTGTATTTCTCCACGTAAAGCAAGAGGAAACAAGGCACTTCTGATGCTTTTGTCCCCAGCAAAGCCTGTACAATTTTGCTTTCAGGTCCTTTTGTAGTTTCTGGTATGGAGGAGACAGACCACAATGCTGTATCTTTGCATTCATATGGGAAATTTTAACTTTGCAGCAGATTCCTGGCCTTATTTAATCTTGCCATATAGATGTTAGATACAGCAGGGGATTGAGTTTTGCTTCTAGTTCCAAAGTCATACGTGTCCTGATTAATAACAGGGAGGAATCCTCTTAGAAGAATTTCTTTTCATAGCAGTGGAGGTTTGTGGTTGGTGTGATTTACATCAGTGTCCTGTTTCAGCTTGCCTGCCTGCCTGATGGTTTAGGTCTGTTCCTTACAACTGAAGGAAGTCTGTAGTTCACTAGAAATGCAGTGCATCTATAGCATCTTTGTGAAGACTTTTCTATCCTGTCACCTGTAGCATTAGAAGTTTTAAGCTTTCGATGGGGTGGTTCTTGTATTTTTGGCAATCTAATCTTCATTTTTCTGTGGAAATAGTCTTTTTTTGGTAGTAATTGCTTCAGCTAGAAGAATTGAAATGATTCAAGCATTTATAGCAGACTCTCTTGATTCTTTGAGATGACTTTAAAAGCTCTTGATTGATTTTTAAGTAAGGGTGAAAAATAGCACCACCACTCTCCAACACTGCCTCTGCCTTTTTTGTCCTGAACTGCAAGTGCTGCAGCTGAAGCAGCTCTGGATGCTCTGGGTGTTAGGGGACCTGCACCTGTCTTTATTTGCAGGATGAGACTTTTCACAGGGAGCACTGTTTGTTTCTATGACCAGTACAGTCCAAAGGACTGTTGGAGTCCAAGAACCTTCTCCCTAGCTAACCATGATGATGGTATGAAATGTGTCATAGTCTTTTTTTAATCGGGATTAATTCAGAAAGACCTCAGGCATTACCATTCTTCCACTTAACAGGAACTTAGAACCCAAGGTCTCTTGAGGGGCTGGTGCCTTGGAGAGGCAAGTTCTTCAGTCTTACTCAAGTGGAGGTTAAAAAGCTTCTTCCACCTTCCCTGGGAAATGGGATATTTATTCCTCTAAAGGACTGATGGTGTGAATGCGCATCATTGTTTTCAGGTGGTGTGTTAGGCGGAGTTACTGGCTCTAGGACTTTTATTGCCTTTATTTCTTTGTGAAGTGCATCACATCAATTTGGGGAATGTTAATGGACAAATCTGGGTCACTTTATTTCCTTCACAATAATTTTAAAGACATGAAAGGAAAAGTATTGTGCAGCTAATTTGTTACCAAATCCTGAACTGTTATCAGTTTAGTTTAATTGCAGTCAAGGTGAGTATTTTGTTTCCTGTTTGCATTAGTTTAAGCCTTAAAGCAACAGGTAAGGTATGTGACCATCAATATGGCCATTTTTGGTTGTTGCTTCTGTGGCATATTCTGGAACTTCTGAATTTCCTAATGCTGGTGTATAGAAACCCTCAGCTTCTGTTGTCACAGATTTGAAAAATCATCAGTAATTCCTGTTTTCATTTGGCGCCTCAGTCCATTTTCACACCACACCAGCCCAACTGTCCTGGGTTTCGGAGTGAAATCACAAATGCAACTGCTGCAGCCTCTTAGCTCCAAGTAGCACCTTTCTTGATGTGTGATTAAAAAGCCTCAAGCATTCTTGCCTTGTCATGCCGCTTTATCCCTCCCTTTGGCAGTCCTAACTCACCCACTTCAGGGGGGAAATTTTTGGCCGAAAGCTGTACAGTAGCATGCAATCGTCACAATTGTTGCTTCTGTTAGGACTCAGAGGTTCTGTTTTTCCTGTGTCTTGATGAGCATTTGGTGGATCCATAGGAGCATACCTGCTACAAATTCACTCTGATGAAACATCTCATTTTACAGCTGTCAGTGATAGTCTGACAGGTTTACTGGGGCCACACTCATCCTTGAGCGGGGCTGTTTTTGTGTGGAAGCACTTCATGGCGTTAGAGAGCAGGGGGTTTGTGTTTTGCAGAAGGATCACCCTTTCCTGTGAGCACATGTGTCTTTCTTCTGGGATGCATGGGTACCTGTGCCTGGCATCCTCAATGCCAAATGTAATTTTTAGATTTGTGGCTTTTGCCACTCCAGTTCCAAGAGCACCCTGCCTTTGGAGATATGCCACAGATATTCTGTATCATGAATGAGTCTTCTCTGTGTTTCTATGGAGGTCCCAGTCCTTCCTTTTCCTTCACTTGCTCCAGTGGTGGTGGAGGATGTCTCCAGCCTGGGATAGAAGTATAGAATACCAGGTTGGAAGGGACCCCACAGATCATTTGGTTCAACCTTGTCTGGCAAAAGCACAATCTAGGAAAGATGCCCTAGCACCCTGTCCGGCTGAATCTGAAGTGTCCAGTGTTGAGGAACCCCCAGATTCCCTGGGGACATTATTCCAGTGGCTGATTGGTCTCTTTGGTCTCTTTGAAGTAGGATTTCCTACTGAACTTTGTGCTCAGAGGTAGGAACCTGTATGAATCTTGAACCTGTCAACATGGCCTGCAGAGTTTCTTGCTATAAATTCGGAGACGTGCAAATAATGCTTGACAACTGCATTGTCACGTTATGTGTTAGTGATTAAGGGAGTGCCATGTGCTTTGTGTTTGCAAAACTTTAGCACACCAGGCAGTTGCTGGAGGACCTATATGTGACTTGCTTTCATATTCACACTCTGGAGTGAGTTTGAGCTTGAGCTTCCTGCCAGATGCCTGCTGGGTGGAAGTGCCTAGGGGTGGATGCCCTTTCGCTAGTGCCTTTCCACCTGAAGACAATGTTAATCCTTGCCTAGCTCAGAAAGTTCACATTTTGGATTTTCTTCAGTTTCGAGTGGAGCATCTTGTCTACTTGTTTTGTCTCCAGAGGCAGGATTCAATCCAGATCCTGCATCTGGATTTTGCTAACCCCAGCTTGGATACAGAATGGCTTTTGTTAGATGCAAGACTTGTTTTCTCCACTCTGAGAGATGTTCTTATTGTCAAAAGAAAATCTACAGCAGAGAGAAATTTTATTTGAGTAGACTCAGTAATATATCTGGTATTAGTTCAGGGCTGGGTTACTGAGAAGAAGAATCTGGCTTTGAAGAATCTGGCTTTATCCAGTAATTTGTCAGAAGTACATCTGTCAGTTATTTCTGTACCTCTTCTGAGGGCTCAGTGATGATCTCACCCTTCCAATTCAAACTAGGAGCCTTGGTCAAAGCACTTCCCTTTTCCCAGGACACCTGACAAAGGGAATTTAAACTGGGCATTTATATGCCTAGTGATTACACATTTTGAGCCTGTGTCCGTAGTACTCCTACTCAGGTACACAAACAGGTGGCTTTTCTCATTGCTTTCATTAATGAGGTAGCTTTGGATATGTGCATTTCACATCCATCTCTTACTTCCTTTGCCTTCATCCTTGCAGCGTTTCCCTTTCAGTTACACATTGAGAAAAACTTCGTGTAGAGGGGGCTTTCGTTAGCTTCTGTGGAGGGCATCAGTTTGCATTCAAGCTTTCCTTTAGCAGTCCTTGTAGCTAGGTGAAGTGCTTACTGTCTCAGATGGAATAAGTGCATGGATTATATATCTCAAAAGAGTCAATTTCCTTCTAATTCTTTCCCATTTTAAGAGATGGTGATCTGGTGTCTCTTTTGAACTCAGTAGAACTTTAAATATTTCATATGTTGATAATATTCTTGCTGTTACAGGCAGCTTTGCACATATTTAAAAATTCATTGAGGGAGATACTCTTTTGATCCTAAGTGCACATGTTATCCAAAAAACTTCACAGATATTGTACCATTATTTTAAGCTTTCCAGCATGCATTTCTATGCAAGTCCTTAATACTTGCAAGAGGCAGTTGCACTCTACCTTGCCCTTTGCTTCAGCCCTCTGGCCCCACCCCTTTTAAGGCAGTGATCCCTTTTAAAGCATTGGGAAAGCTGGACTTCTACCAGCTCTCTGCCAGAAATCAGATCCCTTACCTTTTCAGTAAAATTCTCAATGTGTCTGCACTGGAATATGCAACCGAAAATGTTGACTTTGTGTTCTTTACTAAAAGCTTTAATAGAAACTCAGTTGACAGTATACTCGAGTAAATGATGCCATGAGGATATTGTCCTAAATGTAATCTTTGAGTTGCTTGTGTGTTGTTTTCTTTAAAATAATTCCTCAAAATAGCTTCATTGTTCTGTGGAAAACAGCAGATTTTGCTTTTATCTGACTTACAGTAGGGAGAAAGAATAGAATATTGAAGTAAGAAATCTGATGTTATTTTCCCCAGAACTCTTTTTGTTTCTGTTTCACAAGTGGCCTAAATGCAGAGCAAACAGTTCAGTAGGTGAGTCTTTACAGGTGGTATCTATACCACCTCATTAAAACTTTGAAGAACCTAGAGAAAATTTACATTAAATAATTTAGACTCAAAGGGAAAGTGTTTTAACTCATAAAATTTTGAAGCAAGACGCTCTTACGGTGATCTACTAAATCTGGCTGTACAAATTTGGTGATTTGTGTTGAAGAGCTGACTATGTACACAGTTTCTTATAAAAGTTGTATGAAAATGAAAATACAGAAAATTAATGTTAATATGGCAAATGTATTTTTAATAATTTACTGTCTTCGATCATTGGTTAAGATCACCAGTTATTCTCAGTGTCTGTGTTGTGTAAGACTCATACGGGGACTAACACGAACCAGTACTCCAGCATTGGGAGCTCACCACTACTTACCTTTGCATGGCGGTGGCTTTTAAATAGTCCCTCCACAACTACTGATAAATGAAATTATATGTTCCTGACTGGATAAAGTCCTGAACAACCTGGTTGATTTTCGTAGCTGACCCTGCTTTGAGCAGGAGGTCAGGCTGGAGACCTCTGCAGATGCCTTCCAGCCCGGCTCCTCCTGTGATCCCTGTGCGTATAAATGTGTGTGAGGGTGTAACCATGTAATGTTTATGGATCATTTATAAAGAAATGCTGGGTGATTTCAGATGTAGCTATAATAAACTTTCACTCTGCTGGTTTTCTTTGCCCAGTCTGCCACTAAGAAACCCCGGAAGTCCCCAGCGGACAAGGGGCGTGCCGACGCCGGAGTTCGAGGAGCAAGTCGTGGGAGAGCCAATGGCCACCCGCAGCAGAACGGAGAAGGGGACCCTGTCACTTTGTTTGAGGTGGTTAAGCTGGGAAAGAGTGCTATGCAGGTAAAATGTCTACTTGTGTACCCCCTCACAATTCAGTGTATCCTGACTGAAGCCCAGTCTAAGCTGTGCTTTTGTAAACAGTGGTGTTTTCTCATGACTGCATTGGTCCAGCAGACTGTGTATGCTAAAGTACAGGACTGAGTGGGCTCTGGTTGAGGGGGCTCTCGTGTATCCTTCTGAAGAATGACAGACCTGGCAGAAAGTCACGTGTTTCAAATTCTCCATTATTTTGTTCATTACTCCTAAGTTAAAAATATATGTTGGTATTAAGCGGTTCATTAAAGAATATCCTGTAGCAAGTTTCATATGGGGAAAAAGTGTATGAAAATAATGATGGATCCAAGCCTTTTTTGTTCACTTGTTTTTTCAAGAGTACTTGCTCACACAAGCAGTTTGGAGCCCTTTGCACTGGAACTTGTATTCCTGCTGTCCCTATCAGGGCAACAGATGAAGGTGAAACTATTTGCCTAGACTTCCACTGAGTCTGAGGGAAAACATGGACACATCCTGAAGGCAAATTTTGCATTGTAAAATAAATACGATAGTTCTAGTTGCCTCTAGAAATGTTTCTTACCTCCTTATGTTTTGATCAGATTAGAGGTCTTTACAGGATGTGTGGGGCCAGGTGAGTGGCACCTCAAGATGCTGCACAGAGGATTGGTTTTGACAGTGTTGTGTGATTTTAGTAAGCTGCTGTGCTGCAGCTCTTGATTTTGGTACTCAAAGGAGAAACAATGGGCCCAAAACACTCTTCAGCCTATGCGGTCCAAAGCCAACAGTCGTTCCTGCTCTGAAGGATTGTTTAAGCAAACCTCCTTTACTTTGCATTTCAACAACACAGGACTTAGGCAGTTATCAGTTAGTTTGTTTTGGTGCTGACTAACATGAGAAAAGTAAAAATTAGGAAAATTAGGTGCCGAGTCCCATTCTCAATATTAATTTTAGTGTAGCTAAAAGCTAAGTCTCTTTAAATCCCAGAGGAATCAAGTATGGCACATGAGTGAAAGTTGTTGAAAATTTTCTGTCTCAAATCTGTGGAAAGTCTGAGATGTAATTTTAAAGAAGTAATACACAGGAAGGAAATGAGAATTTTTGTTCTTCGTAGTTTCTGTGTTTACACTTACTCAGGATTGACCCTTCTTATCTAGAAGGTGAAGACAGAACAAATTTACTCCTAACAAAGCTACGGATTCCTTGTGCCTTGTTTTCCTACAGCAAAGCTTCCAACTTTGTTTGGTTTTCAGCATTTTTTCAAATTTTGTGTTTGGCAGGAATTGAGGAAACATCTGGAGTCTATTTTCTGGTTTTGCTGTGGTACAGAACATACAATATACTTTATGTAGTATAGTTTACTTAGAGTTATTGGTATTTGCAGAAGCCAAACGGAAAGGAATGGGTGATTGCTTTGATATTTGATGACTCTGTGTGTGTGTGAAGTTGACTTTGATGCATTTTATCTATTTCAAAAGAGATGCTGACACAAGTCTTCTACAGATTAAATACAAAAAAAAGTCTGCATATTTGTATTAAGAAACCTTTGGAATTCAGATACAAAGGAATTATTTTGAGAAGTGGAGAATTTATATATGCATGTGTGAGTGGATGTGTCTGTGTATTCACGTATACATACCTGAATTCACCAATCACAGACACACAGACACACACATGCTTCACATGTGCCCAGCCTGCAGGTAGGAGGAAAAGTACCCAGCACAGTCTAAGCAAGGGAGAGTTTATACACAAATAGTAAAGGAATAGGCGAGAGTATTTGAAGGCCTGGGGTGCAAACAGGCATAAATGACTAGAGCCATAATTTCAAGAGTATGCATCGCTTGGGCACCTTTGAAAAATTAACTGTTAGTAAAAATATTTTAGAAAATTAAAGAAACCCTATAGTAGGAAAGAGAATGCAAGTAAAATGTGATTTAATATTTTTTAATTTGAACTTTTGGACAATAATCTTGTGTGAAACCAAGGTTCTGTAAATGAAATTTATTAGTATTGTATTTTTCCATAATAGCTTAGGGATTTTGCTGTAACAATTAGGAATGCTTGGCATTTTTGTTTTTCATAGTTTTGATGCAGGGTTTTTGAGTAATTTTAGCAATTTTGTCAGTATTGCCGTTTTCAGACAAGTGCCATATATTTGTATTTGGCCGAACATATCATTTCTCAATATTTAGTTCTTTCCCTGTAATATGAACGTACTTTTTTCCTAGTGCTCCTAAGTTTGCTTCCAGCAATGAAAACCCAGGAAAATTCAATTAATGTGTTCTGACATGACATGGAAATCATGTGCTTTTATTTCTGATCTATCTTCTCCTGCTGTTTGCTCTCAGAATTTTTTTTAGTTGTTAGATTTTTCTGGCTTTGTGATGCCAGTTCATGAAAGTCTGTAGCTGAATTCAATTTTCACTTCTTTTAAGCTTCTCTGTTTTGGTTCACACAGCAGGATTCATTTACTACTTCTCTTCAGGCTTATTGCAGGTTGTTTCTTCTAGGGAAATAAAATCAGTTTAATTTTTTGTATTTCACGTATACATAACTCCAGGGCTTCTCTTTGCATAAAATCTTTGTCTCTGTCAAGAGGTGCCGCTTGTGTCTTGTTTGAACTCTGTAAATCTATTTGATGCCCACATTAAGTTGGTATTCATTTGCTCTGTAACCTTTTGTACAGTTAGTGCTTCAGGAGTTGTTCTGTCAGCAACTCTGTGTATGAAGTGTGACATGACCTGCTGCTCATGCTTTCTGCAGGTACATTTTCAAGTGTTACTCCATTAAGACTGTTCATAGAACTTCTTTAGACTCTGTGGTTTTTATTTTCATAGTCAAACATGATACTCTTCTGCTTTTTGTCATTTATCTCTTCCATATATTTATGTTGTAGTTGTATAATTTCATGGTGACAGCCACATCCTCTGCATTTCCCCACTCTGAACTTCCATCGGCAGAATGGTGTCTATCAGCATTTCTCACGTGCTCAGCTGCCCACTGGTGGGAATGAGGGCTTGGGTGAACCTCTGCTATTCCAGCTGAGCTGCCCAGGCACTGTCTGGTAGCTAAAATCTTCAGACATCTCTGCATTGGTCTCTGACCCTGCTGTTAAGATGACAGGGAACTAAAGAGCTTGTGTGAGATCAGATTTTGTTTAGGACTCAGACTGTAAATTTCTGATGTGTTAGTTATGACCAATTATCTGTAATGAAGTTTGTACTACTGTTGGTCAAACCAAGCATAGAAGTGCCCTGCTTTCTTGTCTGCAAAGGGGTTTTGTTCCCCTAGAACATCAGAGAGAATGGCTTGTCAGTAATTCTAGGAGGTGTTCAGTACCAAAACATGAACAGATCTATGCCTTGATGACTCTCCAGTATTCCAGGCATTACCAGTCACCCTTAATGGGTGTTAGCAGTTCGCTACAGAGAAGAGGCTGATTTTGAGGAAAAAAAATTTTTTTAATTGCCGCCTCTGCTTATGCTCAGCCAATAAAAAGTAATCTTGGTGTTGATTAGACATAGTTCAGAATAAATATGGCTCCATTATATGCCAGCAAGCATTTTAAGATAAGTATCCAAGTATCTAGTGTGTTGAAATTGAATTTTTCATTGTGCCACCGGTTCTTCCTTGTCTTCCCTGAAATCAAGGATGCACAGGGTTCCTCGGTGTTTTTACATGCACATGGGGATTTGTGTCCTTTGAGGGTCCCTCCCTGTCCAAATAAAGCGGTATTTGTAGTACTGCTTACCCTGCCTTGAGAAGTCCATCTCTGGCAGCAGTTCAGACTTCCTCCTGATTAGAGTGACTGTATAACAATATCTGCCGTATGCAGGAGGAATTACACATGCTTTTACATAGATCCTTGAGCTTAAGAACATCAGAGCAGCTGTAACTGGATTGCACCAAAAATCCAACAGCCTGTCTCTGACAATGGCAGTTAAGAAAGAGAATATGGTGGCAAAAATGAATTTTGGGGATTCTCCCTGCGTCTGACTGTTTTACCTCAGGGTCAGTGGGATGTCTGTGTTCTCAGTGGCCTTAATGGCTCTCTCTTCCCTGAGTTCTTTTCTCCCTCCAGAAGCATTTTTTGCTGGATCACATCTCTATGTCTCTCTCAGCTATTTCTGAAAGTGAAGGTCTTTGAAGATTAATAATATACAGACACACATTAAGTATTACTCATGCTTTTTGTGTTAAAGGCATGTTTTAGTTTAATTGTCCTTTATTGTATTTCAACTGCTGTATCTTCCAGCTTGAAGGATGCATAATAACTTAGGGTTTCCCCAGATTGTCTCAGAAACTCCTTAAGAGTTTGAGTATGCAGTCTCTAAAGTTTACTGGACAGAATGACCGCATCTATTATTAACATTTAAACTAGTATTTTCATTTTGCTAGGCAGATTTCCTCTGTAGCCCAATCTTGCTTTGCTTTTGATTGTATGCTACTGAATTAAAAGAAAAAAATCAGAACTAGGTACATGTTTTTATAGTTGTTACATTGGGAACAATTTAGCCACCAAATGAAGCATTAATTAGTTAGAGAAGTATACCTTAATACCAAATGAATTTTTCTGCAGTCATCACACAAGGCTTCTTTTCTCTTGTGATTTAATAAGATGTGAGATGATTTTGCTGTTAATGTGAACACAAGTGCTAGTAGTGCAGTGTGGGAAAGCATTTGTACCCAGAAATACTCATTATACTTGATGGCAGAGAAGTCTTTTTCTCTCTAGAATGTTGATGTTTTTTGAAGTGTTTGGGGTGATCTGTGAACCCTTTACAAACTGTCCTAGCAAAGGAATACGAATCATGTGTTTTAATAAATTGATGGGTCTCTTACTGGAATAACCCCATTTTGTTTCAGCACTCCTCTAAGTCTCTTTTCATTCTCATGTTCAATGTTTATGAGCAGTTTTGATGCTTTGTAGCATCATTCATGCCCGTGATTAACTCAACTTAAACAGACACAGCCCCTTGGAAATGGTGTAACATGCCAACTGTGAGAGATGAGCGCCTGCAAAAGTTCTGTACCGCCTTAGAAAATTTTGGTGCGAGCTTTGTATGGCGCACCCACCATTTCTGGGCACTCGTGTGAGGAACTGCTGCCCTGAGTAGTGTGGATCTGCTGGGCCAGAGTGCCCAGCCTCGGTAGTTCCTGTGATTTCAGTCCCTTTGAAAGCAGAATTTTCCCAGTACCTTTTACACACTCACTGCGATGCCAGTTAACCTGTACCATTCTAAGATTCTCCTAAGAGAATAAATATTTTTTTTCTTTTGGTAGCGTTTTTTCTCCCAAATGGTTCAATGTAACATGTTACACTGATTTCCCTGTGTAATGATATTTAATACCCAGTCTACTGCATAGAAATATGTATTTACACAAAATGCCAAACAGATAATCCTGTATGGAGAGTATAAATCCCTTAGTTTTATTGGGAAGAAGTACTTCTAGGATTGTATTCCTTTCCTCTCTGTGCTTCAGAAAATAAAAAGTTATATAGGTAGACACTGCATAAAACAAATTTTCCCATCTTTACTTACGGTTACCTTAAAGTGAGATTTTTGAGGTTTTCTTAAAGAAAATAATTTTGGCTTATCAGGAAGTGCATGATAGGTGTTAGCAAAGTATGAATTCTTCCATAATTTAAAATTATTATCCTTAGAGAAAAAGAATAAAGTGCATGTCCTCAAGCTGCAGTTCATTTTTATTATACTGATATTCGGTTTTCACTGGGTGTATATTAGACTTACTGCCTGCAGTTTGGAATGCAGCCAGGCACTCATCCTGGAGTGTGCTGCCCAATCTAAACTGCACATACTTTCATACATTAGGAACTACCTTCTCCCCAGTAGCCATCTGTGTAATTACTTCAGTTTTCACGAAATTTTTCCTTAAAAGGCTTCTATTCTTTTTTAAAAAGCCAACCTGAACAGATTCACTTAAAAAATTTTATGCAGAGTGTTTTAAGTCTCTCACTACTTGCCTTTGTTTCCCTGGGTTCTTATTTTTAGTGTACTAAGTTCTTCCCACTATCTGTTAAAGTATATTTTCTACATTTATACTCTATTTGAGTTGCTCTTTATACAAGTTACTGAAATATTTAATGTCACTGTGCATTCCTTTTTAAATCGGTTTCAAATTTCATTTGAGTAACTTGGGGGTTTTTGGCAGAAGTTTTTAGTGTAAGCTTTGATTTTTGGACTTTTTCCTACCTAGATGTAAACACGTTGCACACCCACTTTAGAGTAATTTTTTCTTTCATATTCACTGTAAATGAAACATGTCCATGATCAGTTGTATGAAATGGCAAATTATTTAAAGTTCTTTATACTCTATTTGCCTTGGCTTACAGTTGTCTCAGATCTTCCATTTTAACATGCACTCTGTATACGGTGTCATTTGTTTTCACTTTTGTTTGTAGCACTGTTGCCAGATTGTTACTTAATTGAAATTGTGAAATAGCTTTTTTTGAAATCAACTTTCATTAATATTTACTAGAACTGTGCTAAATTACATGAGCTAGCAAGGTGTCCTTGCAGTCAGTCCCTCTGGTTCCTCCAACAGTTAATGCTCCTAAATTCTCTCACACTGAAGGAGTATGAAATGGATCCATAGCCGCAAAGCCTAGAGGAGGAAATAAGATCACTAGCTTCATTATTTCATTCATTGCATCAGATTTGCTTTTACTGGCAACCCCAAGCTGCTGTTCCTCTGCAGTACCATAAAATGCTTCTGTTTATCTTTTAGCAGACTTTGAGATGTGAAGGTCAATATTTCTGCAAGTTGATTGATTTGAAGTTGTTTACTCAGACTGTGAGTCTATTCTGCTGCTTGCTTGACTTTATTTAGGCTTCTTATTTTGTAGGGTTGCTTACCTGGCATATTTTTCAAATTATGCTCCGTGGTAGTTCTAAAACAGACTCATCAGAGAGTTCATTTCTGTGAGATTCTCTTGCAAACTGTTGCAGGCTTTGGAAAGTCTTTGTTCTGACTCTGTATTTGTACCATACATCATCTGCCATTTGCAGGAAACCTTGATTTTTTACTCAGTTCTCATAAGAATAGAAGCAATTTCTTAATAAAAAAAGTGGTTGAGTCTCATTTTTGTAATGTACCTGTATGGGCTTGGTGACTGACCCAGAGATGTTGTGCATGTATGTGTCTGTGCATTAAGTGTGTGTGCATGTGTGTCTCGAGGTTTCCTGACAGTAAGGGAGTGGAGGAGGGTTCTTGGTGTTACTGGAGTCGTCTGGAGGTTTTATCTGTGTAACTGAGCTTGTTGCCAAGAGTGTGTGTACCTTGAAGTTGGTGAATCCCAAAAGCATGGATGTGCTGCCCCTGGGCATGTCCTGTAGATCCTGTGCCTCCCCAGAATGCTGAATTTATCATGTATTTCATGCACAGCATGTCAGTGCACATTTCCGTATGGTAAATCCATGCTCCCCACTGCATCTGAAGGTAAAAACATTTGGAGGCAGATGGGTACCACTGGAGCAACTCAAGCAATCTATTGCTGCCTTCTTTCCTAAGTGTTTTGTGGAAGTAGGCAGGGAGACTTTTGGGGATGAATTCTGGGGCATGGAACCTGCTTGTAGCTACCTTCTTTCCAAAAGGGCCACCTGGTCCTTCCCTCCTGTCACCACATGTGCCTTCAAGGTGTTAATGATCTGTGCTGGGGACGGGTGACAGGGAGGGGCAAGAGCAGGAGGTCTCCGGGCAAGATGACCAAATGTGGGTCATTTCCCTGAGCTTGCTCTTGGATTATGTATGAGAAGCTCTTGAAAATGTGGGAGCTGGATGGAGGTGGCCAGCAAGATAAAATCATCTTGGAAGGTTTGCTGTAACCTGGGGCCTGTTGGTTAGTAATCCTTGTTTTTAATAGGAGTCCTTCTCTCTATGCATATTTATGCAAAAGAATTCAATTTCTGGCAAGGATTGCGAGTTGCACCATTTGCTACACTGCTGCCCATGGTTTGATTTCTTTTTTGCTTGTATTCAACCTTTTTTCCTGGTATTTGGATTACTGCTGTTTTGTCTTGGTTCAGTTGATACTTGTCTCTCTTTTGGGTCTGATGTGTGTCATTTTTATTTTTTCATCTAGTGTTTTCAGTTTTTATAGCTCTTTTCTGTTACATCAAAAGTCAACAGTTTGATTAAGTTCCAACTGTTGTAGCATATGTAGTCTGGCTTCATTATCTCCTGTTGCCTTAAACTGTAATCTCTAACAAAATTAGGCCTCAAGCTTGCTAAGTGTACACGAGGGGCTGAGCGTGTGGGGCTGTGGGCGTTATCTTGGGGCAGTGATTTTTAGATGTTAGTGAATGCAGTTTGTGTGGCTCTGTGCTGATGCCGGCAGGTCAGGCGCCTGTACGTGGCCTGTCACGCGCAGCCCTCAGTCAGTGGGGGCTCTGGGGGTGAACACGAGCGCTGTGCAGCAGAGCCCCTCAGCTCTCCACACGGACCTGCTCAGGGCAGGGAGTCCCACGGACAGCTCGCTGAGCGCTGACGGCGCCTGTGTCACACGCAGTGCTGAGTGTGAAAGCACTGAGCAGCTTGTGCATGTCAGCTTAGATAAAATGAACCCTACCCACAAATTCAGATTTTACTTACAGCTTTGTCAGTTCTCTGTGTGGTCCAGTCTTTGCCTGCTCATCCCTCTGAGAACCTTCGCTCTGATTTTTCTGCTTTTCTTATCTACTGCTACCACTGAAGACTCTGCATTGCCTCAAGTCTGGTCCCCAAGTCTGGAGATGAGCCACTTGTCTGTATTTTTCTGTGACCTGCACGATGGTTCTGGGTTGAAAATGCAAGCGCCACACTGGTAGGACAGAGTGGGCCCCCAGTGCCCAAGGACACAGCGTGTCCCCCACAATGCTTTTTGTACAGGAGACAAAAAATAGAAGAAGTGAGAGGAGCTGCACTGATGCTTCAGTTTGAGGTAGTGCTGGAAAAATCAATTAAATAGTTGTTTAAAAGAAGCGGAAGCAAAATTTAAAGATATTCCTTCACATTTCTTCCCTTGGCTCCCCCTTTTTTTAAGTCCAGATGGGTTCATTGGCAGTATTTATAGCACAGTCCATGAGAAGTTGCAGTGGTATGGCTGAAGGGGCAGTGTGTTGTAGCAACAAGTAGGAGTAAGACTGAACATGGGAGGGAATTTCTTGGGCCAGCCTTACTTCCAGGGGGAGTGTTTTCTGTGAAACTCGGCTGTGGATAATGAACAGATGCTGGGGAACTTGTTATTAGCACTCAGGAAAAGCAGCTGAGATTTCCCAGGAGCAAAGAAAAATATAGTAGACTTCAGAAACTGTCAAGAGATGTGTGACAAGAGTGGGCAAGGATAAAGATAGGGCATTATTTCTGGGCAAGCCACATGGCACAGAGTAGGATTATTCTTCCTGGAAAGAGGTGATGTAAAATGCAAACAGGGGCTTAGGGTTTGTTTTTTCTTGTTTCATAAGAATTGGGTCACATCAAATAGATCTTACAATTGGCAAGTTTAAAACACAATTATTCTTTTATTTTGCAGTGAATAATTAACCCTTGCACACTGCTGCAAGATGATGTCGATATAAAGCTGGTTTAGAGAGACACATCCATGAGAGAAGAAATTTGCTGGGGTCTTAAGGGTCTGGGAGAGTAACTCAGAAATATCAGTGTATTCTTTCCCTTTTCGTATGCTTTTCCCTACCTGTGTAAGCCCCGTTGGGCAGGTGAACCTGTCGTCTGACCCAGCACAGATGCTGTTTTCTTTAGTGTAAAAACCAGCTGCTGGCAATTGCATGTTGTTCTGTTATCTACAGTAGTAGGGCTGTTCGAACACATCTTGTAAATTGGTAGTACACCAACAGCCTGGTCATTAAGCTCTGTCAATATTTGGTGTAGTAAATACTTTCTACATTTGGCTACGTTTGGTTTATGTGCCCTGGAGAATTTTGCTGATTGATTGAAATGATTGATACTTCCAGGAACAGGTCTGAATTCATGACGAAATAACACTGAGATAAACATTCTAGATAACTGATTTTGTGCTGCTGCTTCGTGGTTCATCAACTTGCGTGAAGCTTACTTAGAGGCCGAGACCTGCTTTCTAATTTCTTATAAGTAGCAGATGGACCCCTTTGTAAAATTGCTTCTCCTACTGGGCGTTGTGGGGGGAGGAGGGAAGGGGCAGACCCAGTGAAAACTGAGTTTCCTGGCAAATTGGATGTTTAGAGATCCATGCTGGTTGTTGGATAACATGATAATTCTGCTAGTGTGCTCCTGGCTCAAGGGTGAATGTAGTGATGTGTTAAACGTGGAGTGCTTTGGCTCAGTTCAGAGTTGTGTGCGTCTCTGGTACATACACAGCTGGTTTGCTGCTGCCTTTTCCTCATACACGGCCAAGGACCCACTGGTAGTCTCGGGAGTTTGCACTTGGATCAACTGGAAATTGCAGAGGGATTTTTCAGGATCCCTCCTTGTAGCTACTAATTAAGAAAAAGGCAGATTTTTCAAAGAGATCAAATTGTTTGGATTTTTTGTCTTTCCTATTGATTCCTTTTCAGCATGGTAGAAGCTGGTTGTGTGGGCATGGTGGGTGTTTGTATGTGTGTGTGGTTTTTTAAAATTAATTTTATAGAAATTCATTGTAGACCTGAACTGTCCAGAATAAACTAATCCATTTGCAAGGTGTACTCTGATAACATAATCAGGCTTTTCCTAATGAATGCTGTTGCATGTGCAGAACAGAAAAGTTTCGTTTTTTCCTCATAAACTTAAGTAAAGAATGATATTTGATTACATTAAATATATACAATTCCTTACCTACAGTGTTTATGTAGCTGAGAAGCTTGGAATATCAGAGATGATAAAAATATCTCCTGTGTACCTGTAGTTCTGAGGGCAGTTTAAAACCGAGTTTCATATCCCGTGATCCGGGTGGCTTACAAACACCCTAAGTCCAACTTCTGTGTCTTATTTTATTTACTATGTATTCCTCATTATAGTTTGTCTTCCTGGACTATTTACAGTGTTCCTGAGTGACTGATGTACTACTTTGGCCTTTATAAATACTGGGATGTTCACGATGCAATATAACATCAGTATTTATCCCAAAGTATTTCTCATCAGTTTTCTGGGAATATATGTTGGTCATTCGAATGGAGTAACAGTCTTTGTTTTTTTCAACACAATTTAAAACTGAAAAAATACTCTAAGTAGTTCTAAGGAATTACAGTAATTTCAATTTGAACTTATGTTTATACAATATAATACCAGAAAATGATGCATATAGTTCTGCTCTCTGAGAATATTTGTTCTGTCTCCACCTTGAGAGAAGGTGCGTAGATTTCTGATTTTGTATACATGTATAATTATGCAAAATAAATGTTCAATTATAAAATTATATTCTGAAAAGAATAAGTCATTTGCCTTTAATAAAACACTTTTTAAGAGTCTCTGATAAGTATTCTTTTTTTCTTGACAGTCTGTGGTGGACGACTGGATTGAATCATATAAACAAGACAGGGACATAGCACTTCTGGATTTAATCAACTTCTTTATCCAGTGTTCAGGATGTCGAGGTACAGAACATGGGAAACAAGTTGTATAGAATAAATCTGACCTACAAACATGTGTTAGTGCAAATGCTGGTAAAGATGGGGGAGACACTTGGATTGGTACTCCTCATGTGCATGGTTTGTATAGAAATATTGTCTGCTTTCCAGAATAACTTGATTTAAAGTTTGTTTGTCAAGGGCTACCCTTTCTTTTTCTCACTTTCCTGTCATCATGCTAAAGTGTACAAATCCTCACAGAGACACTCTGCTCGTCAGCAGCAGGACCCAAAAGATCTGATACTCCAGGTAGGCATATCTTTACTTCCTCTTTCTGTTTCTTCCCAATTTTTTAATTGCAAAAATTGATAGGTAACTATACCTTAACTTTGATATTTTTTCTGTCTTTTTAGGAAAATTATTTTTTTTGAAACTGAAGAGGAAGGGGTCAGGCTTCAGTTGACTTCGATTAGCAAGAAAGATTTCCTGTGGATGAAACACCAGTGTTATTTGTTCCTCTGTGATGCTTTATCACGTCAGCAGCGAGTGCCCTGCCTTTTATACCCTTTTTAAGCAGTCTCCATTACCAGGCTTGCAGCAGTCAGCCTTTCTAGCATTCTGTTGCCACACTGTGCCTTCTAATGAATTTTTCATGTGTTGTCTTTTTTCAGTTAACTCAGCTTTGAAAAGAGACAAAGACAGAGCTCCACTCCCTCTGTAGTGCCCAGGACCAAACTATTTACTGTTTTCTGATGCTTCCTAGAATTTACTTGGAGTAGAGTTGAAAACAACCCACAGTTCAGGAATTCTTTTTCTTCATTTTGTATCTGATGTGGGAATACACCTTTAGGCATGAAATGGTCGGCGTAGAAGTCCCTTTTCTTTCTCTTAAGTATGAGGTGAAGTCTTGAGTAGTTAAAAGTATCAAAGAAAAGAAATAGGAGCCATCAGCAACTTCAGCAACCCTTTTTCATAGCTGAAGGAAATTAACGTATTTTGTGGATGACAGGAAAGACTGAAGCTCTGGGAGCATTCTGTGAAAGGGCTGAAGGTTAGGGCTTAGGTTACTGGCCTGTGTCAGTGTCTGCACTGTTCACACAGAATCCCTGAAACATACCTCAGTTGTGTTGGGCAGCTTATGTGAAAGTTAATTGTATTCTGTGTGCTTTTCCTTTTTTTTTAACTCTCTCCTGAAGGTGTATATGAAAAAAGGCAACCCCACAAGCTTATTTGTAAGAATTTGGGCAGCATTAAACCAAAGGCATCCTTGGCCATATGTTTATATTCTTCTTGATGCAAGCTTTTGGTGAAGGCATGTCATAAATATCTTAATTCCCCTGCTGCTCTCCAATTTATTCTCCCTTTCTTTCTCCTCGTTAGAGAAAGCAGCACTCTGGTAAGATTCCTATTTTTTAAAGCTCTTGTTGGTGAGTGATGCAGGCTGAATGCCCACTGTCAGCCATATGCTGCTGGAGCAAGTGCTTCCCAGAAAAGCTTTCTGTTACTGGCTGGGAGGGAGCAG
>WEIT01012347.1:318992-382170 GCA_013389985.1 Dryoscopus gambensis | reverse complement strand
TCTGGTCCCAAACAGCAATGGTAGGAGAAAGGAAGCAAAAATTACTGACCCCCAAGTCTATAGCATGTTTGGGAGATTTATTTCTGTGGTGAAATTTTTGCAGTGGCTACAGTAACAGCTGTAGAACAGGGTTAAAATCCTGGCAAACAGTGCAGTTCTTTCCAGTTTCCAGTAATATGCCTATTTTCTAGAATAAATAATAGCTTATCAGAAGAGACTGGATTTTATTGGTAGTCCACTTTGGGTAAAGTGCATACTAAGCCGTCCTTAATGGAAATGAAAAATAAGGGGTTGTTCTGTATTTTGTGAGGAGGAACAAGATTCTTTTTCATGATAATATCATATATTATGATATCATATTATCATAATATCATTATTATGATATTATATTATCATATGATATCATATCATATATCACATATTTATTTCCCTTTAGAGACTTTGTTGACATTCTTGCTTATTTTTATTTCTGATAAATAACAACTGCTTGCGAATTTCAATGACTGCTTTATCTTTCTTAATTTTCTTCTTTTCAGTTTGCTCCACTAACATTGTCTTGGATTCTCCAGCCTTCTTTCCCAAGGTTGGATCTGAATGCTGACTGATAATATATCTAAGTTTGTGATCACTGAAGGGAGGAGGACAACTTGGGAGGAGGTTTCTCAGGAAAGTGTGACGCTAGGTTTATAAATTTACCATTTCAACAGCTTAGAATCACTTGATATCTAAATATATGTAAAATACATTTAGCTTGACGTGTCTTTTGAAAGTTTTGAGCTGGTGAAGAGTGTGTGCCTATTTTCTGGCTTTAGTTAGAAATCGTTGAGGCACCAGACTGTTTTATTTAGCAACACTATTGACCCTGAAAAAATACCTTCCTGTTTAGAGAAACATTGATTTTTATGTATTTATCCCATTCTCTTGGGCAGCACAGATGCTTGAATGAACCTCTTGGCATCTTCCAGCTTTGCTTAGAGCTGTTGCTGAAGTGAGAAGTGATCTCTTGTAAATATGAGTAAGCAGGCGTATTATGTAGATTGTTCATACTAACAATTGTTAAATTACTGACTTTTGCAGGTGTACATAAAAGATCTGTGCAATTTAAAATTCAATAAATACACACCAAATAGTCAAGCATGTCTGTCCTTTGTCAACTCTTCTGAGTATCTCTTTAATGATTGTCCATTAAAAACGTAGGAGATTAGGTTTTAGCATGACTCCAGTAATCTTTCTGTGTTTTTAGCGTGCTATTTGGTGTAAATGAGAAGTTTCTTGTATTGAACTGTCAAAACATCTCAGTTCAATAAGCAGATATGCATGGGAGTTGGTCACTTGTCATGCCATCTTTCCTCTAGTCTGCCTGCTCAATCTGTACATATGTTGCCGTTGCTAATTTTGATTAAAAAGAAGTGAAATGGTTATGTAAAGAACTTTTCTTTATCTTGCCTTTTTTTTCCTTCGAGAACACAAAAAAGTCCCTATCTTTCACAGCTTGTCTGTGTAGGATTTTCCATCATGTTATGTTGAATTTCTGTGGCAGAAAAATGGTTAACAAGGACTGATGCATTCACCCATTCACTTTTTGTTTCTGACCCTTTTAAAATGTGTTGCTGCTTTTAGAGGGAGGATCTTGTATCAGATAGTACCTTAGAAAGGTGAAAAGGTAAGCGTTAAAATACTACTTCTTCATGGAAAAATAGCAAAAATGCTGTTTGCCGTCCTTGAAAATAAAACAGGTAAGTCTTTTGGTAGTAGGTGTTTATTTTCTGTGGGATTCACAATCTATAAAGCAGGTGGTGTTGTATTTACTTTCTTATTTCTAAGTCAGGAGCAAAATTTCAGAGATTTCAGTATTAAGTAGCAGGGAACTTTTTGACATTAGCTTGTCTTAATGATAAAGCCCTGCTTTCAATTAAGTGCC
The DNA here is from genome assembly GCA_013389985.1 of Dryoscopus gambensis. NCBI lineage: Eukaryota > Metazoa > Chordata > Aves > Passeriformes > Malaconotidae > Dryoscopus > Dryoscopus gambensis. Next base: position 380,249 of record WEIT01012347.1, on the reverse strand, counting down.
ACTGGACTGGGGGTGGAGGTGTGTCCACACTACTGAGATTTCCATCTCCAGTGATGTGCTTTGGTCTCCAACACTGTGGATTCAGGCACCCTCCTCCCTTGCAGAAGAGTTGCAGATCGGTGTTCAGAGTTTTCTGGGTGGTTTTGTGAGCTCTTTTCCATTGCTTTCTTCTTTGTAGGAAGACATTTTTGCTTTTCCCCCTTTTTTCTCGTGTTCTTTTGAATGTTTATGTAAAGCACAGTGTCGAGTGCTGAACTCTCTGAGCCGGTCGCAAGCAAACTGAAATGTCTAATCAGCAATACGTGCGTGAGGTCCCAGAAGGACTGTAACTGTGTCAGTGTCATGCTGCATCAGGACTAATTAGCTCTGCCTCTCAGACTGAGTAATTAGCTCAGGTATCCTGCTCTGCTGCTATGACAACCAGGCTGTTTCCATTTCTGGAGCTCCCTGGATTTAGAGCTGACTTGGGTATCTGCATGGCTGTCAGCTCATGCCTTCTGTTATTGATAGAAAACAAACAGAAAGCTCCTTGAGCACTCTGACCTCTCTACATTTTAAAGGCAGAGAGCCATGCTTGTGGAATAAATATTTTTTTCTCCTAACCTGAAGCAATTAGTGGTTGGAACAGCCTCTTGAGCTGTGAAGGAAAACCAGCCACTGAATCCATGGGAGAAAAGAAGCTTTCTTTTGCAGGGGAAAGGGTCTCACATAGTTGAAGAGGAAACCACTTGACTACTTTCAAGTGTACAGTGAAATTATCCTTCTCTCCCATCCATCTCCTTCCCTCTCATTTATTTTCTGCTGGGTAAGCCAGAAACCTGTACATTCTTAAGCAGGTTTTTAGAAGTGGTTTGAGCACTGCTGCCGCTTGCTCACCTGCCTCTATCAGACAGCTGTGAAACACCAGTTGCTGATGGAACCAAACTGGTGGAACTCCCTTCCTGTTAAGTTCCTGGCAGTGTTGTAGCCTCTGCACTGTAAGGGGCTCTCCATTTCTTAACTGCAGCTTTTTGAATTGGCATACTGAAGTTGTCCTTAGTAGTTGGTGAAGGAAGTATTGTATTTTCTTTATATGATCTTTCTCATTCTTTATTTTTCGCACAGAATCTTCTCTTTAGGTTCCTGTGTGGAATCAGTCATTGATGAGCAAATATTCCAGCTGTCACCTCTCAGCCTGGATTGCTGGTGCTGCTTAAGGCTGGGTTTTTCTCAGTTGTGAGTGAGCAGAGATGTGTCTATGACTCTTTCCCCAGGGTTAAAGCCAGACTCCTTTGTGGTATGTTTCCTGTGAATCAATCACTTGGGGTTCCACACACTCTTCCCACTTCATCCTTGAGTGCCTGGTTGTTCCTCACCTATTCTAGATCCTCTGTCGAATTCTGACTGAATGGTGCAAACTGAGCCAATAAATACAGGAGTTCTGAGTTAGCTTGCTCATTTTGGTTTTTATTAATGTTCTGTGAACTCAGTTGAGGGAAAATGAATAGATTTCTGCTTTGCCAAAGGAAATTGAAGGCTAAAATCAGGAAAAAACAGCATAGAGTGGCCATTATATGGTTTGGCAAAAGCAGTGAACAAGCAACTGCTTGCTTTGCTGTTGGAAAGGATTCCAGAAAGCAAATTAGCCAGGAAATAGTGTTATTTACTGTGATTAATAATATTTTAATAGGGGTTATAACATGGTAATTAGAGAAATGGTCTAGAAAAACTATTTGTTCATGGTTTTGTTTTGTGATCAATGGAATCATTGTTCTGGACAGGTAGATGTTACAGAGCACAGTGAAGACTTTGGTAAATCTAATTTCCTGCATATGGGCCTTTTGCAAGGAACTGCAGAGAGTGAGAAATGTTGCTGACTTTGGCATGTGTTAAAAAGCTTTACCTCTTCAGTCATTTAGTTACTATTGAGAAGTTGGTATCATAAATATTTTGCATTGTGACCAAATTAGAAAATAATGCAATTCATTGCACTGGGGCTTGTATTTTTATCAAGGGTCTAAAGTCTGCTTTCTCACAGTTTCTTCAACAAAATCCCTTTTCAGTGTGTGAATATGGGGGAGAATGTTGCAAAGAGAGAACTAATACACATTTAGAAAAAATGTTACTTACTTGTGTAGGATTTAAGTCATAGCAATGTCAAGGATTTCTAAAATATTTTGTATGCATAGTATACAGAAAGAAATGCACCCCAATAACTATAAAGCAGCTAAAAACATGCCATTAACCACATTCAAAAATGGGAAGATAAGACTGTAGGATGGAAATAACTTAATCTTGATTTCACATGTGGTGTAGATAAACAAGAGCTGAACTTTGTGCTTCTCGTTTCTGAGCCTTGAGGTGATTTGTAGTGTGTTTATCTTGAAGTGAAAGCTTATAAAATTCAAACTGAAAATAAGATTCAAATGGCTTGGGTGGAAGGTAAATCAGATTACCAGGCATACATTAAATGTTTCATCAGTTCTTTAACCGAAGATAGGTAGGGTTAAAAAGTTCGTATCAGACACTTGACAATTAATATGGTTACATCAAAATCAATTTTTGTGAAGAGGTACAAATAGTTAATATCTGTTGACATTCTGGAAATTAAAGCTTTGGTTTTGTTGTGTGTATAGTTTTAAATCAAAAAGGTTTTCACTATTTCTTATGTTTGCTGCTGAATGTATTTGTACTTGTCATCTCATGTACTCTTTCTTCCTTACTATTTCTTTTTCCTCTTCTATAGTCCTTCAAAGATTCTTTGGTTATGAGGAAAGTTATTACAATTTCTTATTTTGATTCTTTTAAACTGTGCACGTTACTAACTCTTCTGGGGATGAGAAGTGTTGAATAATTAAAAAAAAAAAAATCCCATCTGAAAGTGTAAGAAAGCGTTGAAGTAGTGCAACACATTTTATAGCCCCTTGTGAACTAATGGCATCTCTTTCCCAAAAGATGTATCCTGCTGCTTTGAGAACCGAGTGGGAAAAAGCCATAGGAATTTGCTTTCGGTGCAGGAGACACAAAGGAAGAGCACACTGGTTTGTAGTTTGAAAATCTGAATGAAATACCTGCTGTGCTGAGTTCTGACTGCAGTCCAAGGTTTCTCTCTATGAATTGGTAACGGGAGCAACAGTAATTTAAACCAAACATATTTTTCTTTATTACTTGCTACCTGAATATATCTAACTATTCATATTGCACATACGACAGCAGACCAAAAAGGAGCTAGCTTAAAATCAGCTATTAACTAATTTATGGGTATGAATTAATATAAACTTTCAAATACTTAAAATAGATATATTTAATTAATTGACACAACTTGTCATACTAGAGTATTTTAGAGCAAATGTATAATGTAAGGAAAGACAAATTAGCTTTGAAATGAATTCTGCACTGCTAGTTCTGTATAATAAGTTCAAAACTCTGCTGAAAATGAAAGCACTCCTTGTAAGCTTGGAACAAAGTCTGTGTTCTGCCCCTGTGCATTACTAAGTAAACTCAGAGCTTGTAAAATTATTTTTGGCTCTGCTCATTGGAGAGAAATTGTGCAAGGAGTTCAAATGCTACTGCCTGTTTTCCACTATATTAATTTAATCACATTGATATTGATCTGGAAAATAGCGCTACCCACGTGACTACAGAGACAAAACTTGAGGAGTCTCTCAGACCGTGCTTTAGTGCTACAGCTTTTCAAGAGAAGAGCAGTAAATATATCTTGGTGTTAATGATTCCGAATAGTTGCATCCTTAGTAGCCAGATCTGTGCCATTTCCCCTTTATTTCTGTTTTTTTTTCTGTATTATACAAATTTATTACAGGAGGAACACCCTCTGTACTAAGCAGAGGAGGAAAAGCCTTAGTCTGATTTATTTTTGACAGTATTACTCTAAGACTTGTGAACAAATTATGTCAGTATATGAGTTTGCTAGCTGTGTGTGAGATACATAGCTGGATTTATTGTAGATGACAGGTGCTTCCCGTGAAGACAAGAACTAATTATAAAAAGCAACTGAATACCACTGGATCTTAGATCTTTTCTGACTGGATTACAAGTTGGAAAAGTACTCATGTTTCTGGCCTTTCCAAAGATGCAAATTCTGCTGAAGGTTTAATCAGACTTTTTGCAGACCAAGGGTAGGAATTAAATTGCAAAAATGACATTTCTCTCAGCAAAAACTGTAATTATGGTTCTCTCTCCTTTGCATTAATAAAGCCAAAGACTTATTTGATTAAGTGCAGTGCTGATACACTGCAGTAATTATTTCTGAAGAGAAGGAGATGGGGATGATTAAAAGGGTCTGTATTCTAATGAAAAGGTGGTATTCTCTGGCACAAAGAAAGTGGTTAAACCAAATCCAGTATTCTCTTAATCTGCAGGCATTCAGTAGTAGCTGGATATAGAGAAAAAAAAAAGGCTTGGGTTTCAAAGAATAGACAAGTTAAACTGGAAGAAGTGAACTCTGAAGGAGATCCAGTCCTGCTCACATTCCACCACTGCCTACTTCTTTCCTTATTTATATCAGTCTGATCAGATTGCCTCAGTTGTCTTTATCCTGAACCATGACCAGCTGAGCCCTACAATTGTTCATGTCCTTTTAACTGGAAGTTACAGCATTTTCTGGCACTGCTGGAATCAAAGTCATTACAGGGCAGAATGGTGTAAATAGCCTTTACCTTGTCTTTTCCTTATTTGAATGGAGCAGGAAGCGTGGTGCAATGTTTTTGGGTGCCTGGAAGGGTAGGAAGGGGTGTTGTACCAAAGTGCTTCTGAACCCTGCAGGAGCAGCCAGGAGTCCCCTGGCCAGCAGCCTCTGTCCCCTTGTTTAAGGAATGATGACCCCAGCAGAGCTGAGCCCAGTTCTTGCGTGACTGTCATCAGCTCAGACCCAGGTGCAGAGTTTTGCATTTCCTTCTGGTAACCAGTAGCTTAAATTTCAGCTTTGAGCTGCTGATGTTGGCCCTCTCTACCTGTGGTGTTGGCCCTGGCTGTAAAGGGACGAAGCTTAAAGCACCTTGGGCTGAGGAGAGCCCTTTCCCTCAGGAGCAGTCACTGGCCTTTACTAGGCACCATCTCTTGTGGGAATTGGCTTCTGCAAAGTCATTACAGCATTTTTTAAAAACCTTTAATGTAGTTTGTCAGATTACCGCAGTCTCTACTCTTTATTTTGTTTATTTCATCATTATTGAAATAAATGTTCTCGATAACTTAAAAGTTCTTGTGACTTAGGAAAAAGGGCCTAGAAATACTTTTAGCAACTTACAAGGGTGAAAACAAACTATATATAGAATTAGTCACATAGATACAGATGTAGTGGAATTTCCATTTGTGGTGACACAAATAATGGCAATTTTCTGTACTGCTGGTTCAAACCTTCCTTGCACCTCACTTCGATTTTTATCTTATATTCTTCAAGTCACTTTAATTAGCCATTCAAAGTGGCTTTTTTTTTTTCGTTGATGAAGATGAGGCAGATGTATTTCAAGAAAACAACATCTTTTAAGGTTGACAAAGTATTGCTGTTATTCCTGTGTTCTCACAGCCTGCCTTGTAAACTGCTGGTTTTTTACTTATGGTGGAGAAGACTGAAAAATGCAAAATTTAAGACACCAGGTGAGTATGATTCCACAGCTCTCCATAAAACCAGAAGTACTTTCTCACAATTGGAGCTGGACTTACCAAGAGTCCCTGTTTTTCTTTCCAAAGTTTTGAACCAAAAGAAATAGACTCTCACCACCTAGAGCTTTTGTGTTTCCCATGGACATCCTGCTGTAGGCAGTGGCTGTGTGTACCACAGTGTATTTGTAGGGAGCTCCTTTGGTTCCAGGGATATTGCTCACGTGACATGTTTGAAGGGAGCTCAGCCAGAGTCTTCAAAGTATCAAAACAAATCCTTTCAGATTCGTTTGACAGCCAAAAAAGGCATGGAATCCCACGCCATCCTGACTGCAGCTGTAAATTGGCCTCTCTGATCTTGGGACCTGTGTCACTTTTGGAGTCTGAAACTGTTGGTGAATGGAAATGGCAAGAGTTATTAGGACATTCAAGTTGCCCAGTGACCTTTTTACTCTTAACTCCATGTCTTGTAACAAGAATTTTGTATTTTATGTGTCTTAGTTTTGCTTACTGTTTAGAACCAGCTGTAGATTCTCACTTCTTTTTCCCTATCATTAGGACACATAGTGGATATCATTAAAATTCTGTCTTTAGAGCCTTTGAAGACAATTTACTTCTGATCTGCAGTGAGGGGGTTATTCTAAAGCTGTGGCCTAACAAAACAAAAATCTTAAGTGATTTTTGCAGTTCATAGAACTGTAAAGTGGGTTGGGTGGGAAGGGACCTTAAAGCCCATCCAGTGCCACCCCTGCCATGGGCAGGGACGCCTCCCACTGTCCCAGGCTGCTCCAAGCCCTGTCCAGCCTGGCCTTGGACACTGCCAGGGATCCAGGGGCAGCCACAGCTGCTCTGGGCACCCTGTGCCAGGGCCTGCCCACCCTCACAGGGGAGAATTCCTTCCCAGTATCCCATCCAGCCCTGCCCTCTGGCAGTGGGAAGCCATTCCCTGTGTCCTGTCCCTCCAGCCCTTGTCCCCAGTCCCTCTGGGGCTCTCCTGGAGCCCCTTTAGGCCCTGGCAGGAGCGCTGAGCTCTCCCTGGAGCCTTCTCTTCTCCAAGTGAACATCCCCAGCTCTCCCAGCCTGGCTCCAGAGGGGCTCCAGCCCTGGGAGCAGCTCTGTGGCCTCCTCTGGACTTTCTCCACTAGCTCCACGTCTGTCCTGTGTTGGGAGCCCCAGGGCTGGAGGCAGCCCTGCAGGTGGGGTCTCACCTGAGCAGAGGAGGAGAATCCCCTCCCTTGCCCTGCTGCCCATGCTGTGATGTGAGCCTGGGACAGGGGCTCTGTGGCCTGTGAGCACAAACTGCTGAGTCACAGGCAGTTTTTCATCTACCAGTTCAAATTAGAGAGTCACATACACTGACATGTTTGCATGTAAAGAGAGAAGAAAATATATTCAACTGTTACGCCTGTCTAGACATCATCATTTCATCCTGGCATGGCACCATCAATAGAATCTCAGCAGACCACATTCTTTTCGGGTTTGGAGGAAAGGGTCAATTTGTTTTCATATCTTGTTTATAATATGGTGAATTGGATAAGTGGCCAGTGACAGTATCTTTTTGCTCAGAATGGTGAGAACGTTGAGTTGGTAGCACTTTGCTTTGTAATTTTCCAACCATTGCAACAGGTTGAATTGTCTTTTCAACCAATCACCACTGAACTTGCTTCCAGAAGATGTAAACTTTTCCATTAATATACAGAAGAAAATAGATGTCAGTCAATTTCTGGTACTACTTGTGCGTATTTCAGTACCAGATTGAATCTTAAGTCCTGATAAGCAAAGGAAGGAGATTCAAACTGCCATGAATTCTTTATCTGACTTACAAAGGGTTTAATATTAGTGATAATGGTGCAGAAAGCCAGGCTGAGCTACTCTTTGTTCTTAAGATTTGTTAATTAATGTATTTTTTTTTCTTTTCCCCCTGAAGGCGCCAGGCTCGTGGGGCTGGAATCAAAATAGTGATGGTTTGTTGTTGATGCAGAAATTTGCCTTACTGGTGTCATATGCAGAAACAGCTTATTCTGATGTTTCACTCTTGAATGTATTTGTTATCAACTTCTAACTGAACCCAGAGATGAGAGTTTAATTTTTGATGTTTGGAGTTGCTTACCCTTCTGTCAAACAATTACTTCTTTTTTTTCTTTTTGTGGTGTGTGAGTACACTTGAGCTGTAAAGATTTTTTAATATTTTCTGTGTCCTGTGTTCAGCTCCACTTGTAGCACTCACAGGAGAAAGTGGCAAACAGAAGTTCCAGCCCAGGCCCATTAATAGAAGCATTTGCCAACCAGTTTGTCTAATAGCAGTGATGGATGTTCTCACTCTCAAATTTTAATATTCAGCCCTTTTTTTCCCCTCTGGTTTCCATGGTAGCGTGTAACAGCAGGATGATCCTTCAGTTGTGTGCTGTGTCTAAAAATCACTCCATAGAGCTCTGAGCTGGTTACTTTCTTGGGAAGAACAGGCTGCTCTTAGGGAAGGTGAGCAGTCCTTGGCCCGGGAGGTGCTCCCTTCTGCCTGTGCTGAGCAAAGCTTGCAGTTCCTTCTGACTGGAAACGGGGAGAGACATCACACTGTGATGAAAAATGCATTTAGCCCCTAGGGAGTTGCAGTCTTTGATCTCATGCAAACAGTTTAAGGTGGCAGGATTGTGAAAATGGGCAGTCCTCCCTGCATTTCTTTCTTGCTCTTGTCAGCCTGTAATAACAGCAACCAAGTACTAAATGTCACAGAATCCCAGGATGGTTTGGATTGGAAGGGATTTTAAAGCTCACCCCATTGCAGCCCCTGGCAGGGACACCTTCCACTGTCCCAGGCTGCTCCAAGCCCTGTCCAACCTGGCCTTGGGCACTGCCAGGGATCCAGGGGCAGCCACAGCTGCTCTGGGCACCCTGTGCCAGGGCCTGCCCACCCTCACAGGGAACAATTCCTTCCCAGTATCCCATCTAACCCTGCCCTCTGGCAGTGGGAAGCTATTTCTCATTGTCCTGTCACTCCAGGCCTCTGTCCAAACACCCTCTCCAGCTCTCTTAGAGCCCCTTTAGGCGCTGGAAGGTGCTACAGGTCTCCCTAGAGACCTATAAAAATTAATTACATGTATGAAGTCTCATTTGTAGGGAAACTACAAGAAGTTGCAAGGAGAAGGGGAAACTGAAAAATCTGTAACAGTGGAATGGATGGAAAGGTAAACTTGTGCCTTTAAATGCAGCAGAGTATAAGGGGAAAGGAAAAAATTATGGATTCTGAAAACTGCAAGAAAGGAATGTGTTCTTTGAGGACACATCTCCACAGAGGAGCTTAGGAAGCAAGAGAAGAGAGAGGCAGGCAGGCAGGCGTACATCCCAGTGGTTTTGCTTTGCTTCAACAGCCAAAATAGCAGTTTTTTCTTTTCACCTGATGAACACACTGGGGGACTGCTTTAAGCTACTGCAGAATGACAGAACCAGAATATACCACTGAACAGGGCCTGAAATTACAATGTAACTCCATTTTTGAATGTTCTCATCAAGCAGTTGATCCATAGCGTAACACCGCTTGGTGTTTATGTTGTGAGCTTCAAGGACGATTTCATGGGGGAAGGACAAGAAAGCAATTAGTAGGTAAGAGTCTATGTTGACAGGAATGAGAATGTAGTTATGCCCCAAAAAACAAGTACTGTACAGAAAACTCAGCATTCTAGTTAAACTTAAAAATGTGAGTATGTTATAGGAAAGACACCGTGATACTAAGGCTGTCAGACATCCTAAACTGATAGTTGGGAGAGGGAGCCCTGAGAAGTCCTAAAAGGAAAATTTGCTGAAAGTGCTGAAAGCTGGGGGGAAAAATACTGTTTACAAAATACTGAGAAAACTAAATGCCCTTTACAAAATAAAACACTAGATGAAGGTTCTGTTAAAATACTTTATTTTACAGTAGTGCTCTGTATTTTGCCACTTTAAAGATTTTTTCCACCAAGCTGTAAGACACAGCCAGAGGAGTTACAGGGTTGGTTAACCTGGTCTGGTGGAAGGTGTTCTCATCCATGGCAGGGGCTTGGAATGGGATGAGCTTTAAGGTCCCTTCAACCCAAACCATTCCCTGAGTCAGCTGCCTGCTTTATTCTGTGTCTTGCATTTGTGTATCTACCAGGAATTGTATGATAATACATGGTGTGTTTACACAGCCACTTTTAATTTGCACAAAGTACACAATTTCAAGTAATTCTGGTAGTTAAATTTGTAAGGTAGAGGAAATTTGTAATGTTTTGGAAAACATTGTAAGAGGAGTTAGTTATAACTAAGGATTTAAGGCATTTTTCTGATTAAACGTGCTTTACTTGCAATGTTCCTCTGTGTTTTTCTTCTTTCCTTTTTCCTTAGCAGCACTTGATTAATTTTCCCCCTTGAGTCCACTATCTTTATGTTAATTAATATACTCAGCCTTTTCATTCCCTCTTGTATTTCATCTGTGATTTATTGCTCTTTGTCTTCCAGCACTCCTTTCAGGGCCTGCTGCTTTATTACTTATGTAAAGTTTTGGGTTTCTAGTATTATTAAGTTTATACAGGTGAATCTTTTTTATATTTTGCTCTCAAATACTCCTTAGTGAATCTTACACCCAGACTGTTGAGAAACATGTTGTAGCTTGAGCTTTCCTAGTTTTCTGCTCTTTTTTCCACATTCCTGTTTATATTTGTCCTGTCAACACTTGCTGTGATCTGTGTGTGTTCCAGCAGTTTATCTTTTCTCAATTCTGAGGTGACAGTTCCCTCTTGCATTGTATTTTTAGAAGCATATCCAGACTTTTATGGATTTTGGCTCTAATATGTGCTCTCTCATTCTCTTACCCATGCCAAAACACATTGAGCAACTATTCATTGTGTTGTTTTAATGTCACTTTTGATATGATGCTTCCTCTTATTTTTCCATTGTAGCCAAGTTCCAATCAAAAATTTAAAAATTAAATTTTCCTTAAGGGCGTTTTTTCTACAGGGTGTCTTCTATAGGGTGTTACCTTTGTAAATCTCTTTTAAGTAAAGATCCTGTCTCTGCTCTGGAAATGACCAATCCAAGCACAGAGTCATTGATATCAAAAGTTTCATAGGCAGCAGATAGAGAATCTGTGCCACTCCCAGAGGGGAGGTTTTTCAGATAACATGTGACATGTTTAAACCATTGCTGTTACTAGTTTCCTACTCTTCCTCGAATTGTTTAAAGACTAAGCTCAGAGTACTAGACTTCTTCAAGTTAATGGAATGGAAACATGAAGTCGTCTGATAGATAGATATTTGCAATAAGGAAAAGTTGTACTGCAGCCTAAGCCCTCTTCCTTATGTTCTCTGATAAAGAAGGGCCTTTTCCTGCTTTTCCCTTTGTTCTTATGTTTAGGGTTTTACGTAAGCAAAGAATGGTGTCACACTCAGGGTACCTGGAGTTACAATTGTTTGTGTGCTGTTCTTTTGTGCGTTCATCCATGAGACTGCTGGGGGGTACCTGGAAAATGGGGAATATGCAATTAGGGACCATCTTGGAGATATTATTAAATTCTCCAGACTCTTACAGGAACCTCGGGAATAAAAGTAAAGCAGTCTGCATCATCCTTATCAACCCTCTTGTAAGAACCTCCCCTTCCTGTGCTTCGTCCCGGGTTCATTGGCTGCAGCAGAGCTGCACAGTCGGAGAGCCAACAGTGTCACCTCCACAGCTCCTGATCCCTCCCCAGATCATTTTGGTGTCTGTGCTGATGAAGCCACACAGAACAGCAGCCAGCCTTGGGAGGCTGGTGACTCACCAGAGCTGACACACAGAGGGTCTAAATCAAGGTTACACACAGCATCTGAAGTTTAGCACTTCTTAATTTCTGCTTTAATTTCTAAGCACAAAGATAAGGGTTTTTTGCCTTTGATTTCTCAAATTCTTTGTGTTTCATTACAGAAAAAAGCTCCATACATGTGTTCAGATGGTCAGAAGGTAAAAAGGGGCTTTGGAATGGGCTAACAGCTAAGAGAAAATGGTTTTTTTCCTAGAAAAGCAGGAAGAAATAATTATGGGAAAAAGGAGAACTCTCATCTTGCATACTTCTAAATGAGGAGAGGGAAAGATAAAGGCATTGCTTTGTGCCAGCTCAGCTAATTTTTTCATTGCTTTTCACAGTTCATTGTCAGTAAATACTTTGGTCTTTAATGTACGCTAAATAAGTAATTTCATGAGAAGCAGAACTAATGAAGAGGGATTTCTGATGTATCTGTGTTCAACTTTCCTGAATTATACAAAAGCAGGTGAATGTGCTCATGAAGTGCAGGGTGAGCTGTATGAGAGACAATATTCTGGATGCTGCATAACTCCAAAAAAGTTTGGGGCACACACCGCTGGGCAGGAGGTGGTTGTGCTGCAGGTGAACCTGTTCTTGAAGAAGCAGCAGCATTCCCAGTGTGTGTCCCTGTCCATCTCCAGCTCAGTGGGAGGCTGAGATTAGCAGACATTGGGGTCGTGGTTCACACTGTTCCCCAATGACCTCGTTGGCTTCCATTCAATGACCTGCTTTTATAAAATTTTTCGGGACACGTTTTATCCAAGACCAGTCAGGTTTGGTTAAACAAAAAGATTAGAATTTATTAAGCAGCACAGTTACAGACGGAAGTGCACCCAAGTCTCATTTCCTTCTCTCAGGTCAATAAAAAAAGCATAGAAATGTTGCAGATAGATGGTGGCTTTCACTAATGAGGGAAATCAAATGTTTTATATGTAAGTTGTTTCCATGATGTTTCTGTATCTCCAGTCTCACTTTTTGAAGCACACCAGCTTTCCTCATATTGACGGATAAAGTTCTCACCGTTCTGCAGCAGCTCTGCAGTGCTTACAAAGCCTCTGCTTTACTGTTGTTTAGTGTGTTGGCTTTTTTCCATCAAGTAAAGGATGTGGGAGGATACGAGTCAGCCCCGGCCTGGTGGCTCTCTGGATGGTGCTGTTGAACCCTGAAAAGTAAGGATTGGCTCTGGGAAACCTGGAGCTCAGCGGTCTCTGGTTTGCCATTGCTGATATGGTTTGGCCCTGTACAGATACCCAATGCAGACACCCCTGTAGTCCTGACCATTCCCTTCCATGTGCTGGAGCAGCAAACGCATACAGGAAAATGCAGAGGCCCTGAACTGAGGGTATTTCTTCAGAACTGTGTCTGGGAAGCTCTCATGCAGGTAACAGCAGCTTCCTTGTGGAAAGTGACGAAAGGGCAGTTCTCTTGAGGGACAAGAGGCAGGTGAGCAAGGAGCAGAGTATGATGGTCCATGAGCAGCTGCAAGGGACTCGCTTTTGGCCTGCTGAGCTCTGTCAGATCTTTGGTGACTCCCAGGTGTGGCACAAAAAGGTCTGGCCTCTTGTTTCTCTCTTTATTCCCCCTCTTAGTTTTCTAATTAGATACTGTGTTTTGTATCTAGAGCCTGTCACGTGAGTTGAAAATCTCTAGATAATCGCTTTTCTTTTTGTATTTTTTTAGGACTTGCCTTTCATCTTCCCTACTTTAGTACTTCTGAGAAACACTGAAAAATATTGGTAGAATTAAGAGTAACAGATGGCTGATGAAAGGATCAAAACTCCATCAGGGAAAGCAGAAAGACTGAGGGAAAGAGGATAGCCCATGGCTATCTAATCCTTCTGTGATTGTCTTTTGCCTCTTGACTTTCTGGAAAGCAGAGGTACCATGTGTTATGGCATTTTGTTTTATGTTCTGGAGAGGTGCTGACACTGAGGAACAAGAGGTTTGTTTCTCTGATACAGAAAATACCTTTCAGCAAAAACGTGAAGGTGTGTTTCAATGCTGACAGTATGTGTGTGGGTCACTGCTGAGCTCTGGGAACCTGCAGGTGGGACAGGCACATCCATGGAAAGTGGAAGGAAGGGTGGACACTGAAGTGAATGTCCTTGGTTTCTGTGGAAGTGAGCTTGAAGTTCTTTGAAGCATGAAATATGGGTAAGTGCAATGTGGTTAAGAGAGTCAGCCTGGATTTCCTGGAGACCTTCTGGGGAGTCCTCACTCTCCTGAGTGAGGAGAAACTGGACAGCAGCATTAGCATTACTCAGCCTCAAAAAGGCCGAAGGAAGATCTTGCTGCTTCCTTCAATCATCGAAGGACTAGAGAGAAGGGGACTGCAGACTCGTCATGCAGTTCTGTGGCAGGTAACAGACGCAAGTTGAAATGTGGGAAATTCTAGTTTGACAGAATGGAAAACATTTCTACTGTGAGGTGGTCAGGCGCTGGAGGCAGAAGGGCTCCCTTTGTGGATGAACCCAGTGTGGGTTCACTCTCCTAGGACATACTCAGACTCACCTGACCTAGCTGGGATCTCTGCTTTGGGAAGGTTTTGGGCTAGCTGACAGTCAGGAATCCTGCCACCTGAAATTATTCTACAGTTCTAGACTTCTAAAGAAGGTAAGAAGCTGTGAGTTTGTCCTTCTGTGGACAGCACGTGGTAAAAATCATAGGAAATAGAACAGGGATAAATAATCTGTGTTAAAATAGTAATATTATACTTACTGCTTTTAAAATTGGTGGATTAAACCTTTTAGCTATCCAGAAGAATGCATAATAAAGAGTCTATAAAATATGAAGCCTATTCCAGTATGGTGGAACAGAAATCCATTATTTTTCCTTCAAGAGGTACTCAGTGTTTTAAAAACTGCTCTGGGGTTTATTGTAGAAAGTACAGTAGTGGTACAAAGCAATTGCTCTCTGTTGAAATGAGTTTATCAGACAGATTGGATGTTTTCAAGGCCTTTGTTATTACATTACCCCCACCTGAGCTTGTGTTATAACGAGACACCTGGTCAAGCCTCAGCTCACTCAGCAGGTACTTGTGGCCAGTGGAGAACTCCCCTGAGAGCCCAAGACTGGGGCTGTGCCCCAGGAACAGGGCACAGGTAGGATGCCTCTTGTTAGCAATGGCAGTAGTGTTTTCTCTCCGTTGGTGGCTATAGAAATGCTTGCACAGCAGGAGTGTGCTCATGTTTGTGTTGTCAGGCTCTTGTCCTGTCACCTGACTCCACTGGGAAGTGTCTGGCGCCGCTGTCTTTGCCCCCTCAGATCAGGTGTTTATGCACACAGGTTCCTCTGGGAGAAGGGAAGAACTTGTGCCCACACTGGGCCCCTCGTTTCACAGGTAAGCTTTGGTGGGGGCCTGTTCACAGGGCAGGTGAGGGGGGAGAGCAGATGTGAAAACAGCCTGTGATAAAGGCACTCAGAAAGAGGAGATAGACCTAAATGGACTTAGTGCAAATATTTACATTGTTGTATCTTACACTTAACTTGGAGGTCAGCCTCTGCACTACCTATGTTTATATTGCTGGATTTGAGTCACTTCTGAGAGCAGTCAGCCAAAGGCTGCTTCCACACATGTGCTGATAAGCTGCAGTTACTCACATTCTGCTCTTGGATCTGCTGTCATTGTGAATAATCTGAAAATACAACCTCTGTGCTTGGCAGTGCTCTGAGAGGCAAAGTTAAGAATTAGAAATAAAGGGCAAATTTACATGTACATATATTAGACACAAAAAAAATCTCTCTCAAACTTAGCTTGCACCTGCACCTTGAGCATTGAATGTAGTTCTGACCATCCTACTTCCTAAAGGATATACAAATTCAGAGAGAAAAACCCAAGCAATGGGGAAAAGAATGGCAAATAGAGGAATAGTTTTTCATACATTGCAAAAAGATCCTGGTTTATCAAATAAAATGATCAGGCAGCAGTTTTAGAAGTAGAATGAGGTACCTTCTGAGGGAGTGTAGGGCTCAACTGCAGGTTGCATTGATGCAGAGTTCTGTGGACACGGAAAGTACAAATGAGTTAAGAGATGCTGGATCCACTATCAGCTGTTAAATCCTATAGTCACAGTGTGCCTTAACACTCTACAGCTCAGGTAGACCCTGAACTACTGCCAAATATGAGATTTGTGTGATGCTGGCTTGTGCTTGCATTCTGCCTAACACCGAGTGCTGATTGCTGAGTACAGGAATCCCGAGGTTAATTTGTTTCAGCACATCCACCAGGAACATTCTTAACGAATGTCTGCTTACAGCCCGTGTGCAGGAAGCACAGCGTGAGCAGTACTCACGGAAATGAACCTTGGAACCAGCCCTGGGGGAACAGGTGGGAAGTTTCAGAGAAGCATTTCTTGGGTGTGTACTTTTCCCTCTCTCCTCAAGCTTGAGTGTCCTCTGTGGCCACAGAATCTTCATTCAGCCATGGCAACTTGGGTTACTGCAGGGCAGGATGTGGCTGCGGGGCGACTGTGGAGCTGAGGGCATCCAAGAGCAAGAGCTGTAAGACACTGCCAGGAACAAACTTGCTGCCTTTGGGGCAGCAAAGGCTCCTCAGCTTTTCACTCATGTTCATGTCACTGAGTGCTGTTCAGTTACCTGACAAAAAGGTGGGTGCCATGTGAGAATTGCTACTTTAAGTCATCAAAGCATGAAAAGATCTATTTTATGAAATAATTCAGTAAAAGTGCTCGATTGCAAATTTAGTGTCTTTGGTTAGTAATTATGTGGCTTCATGCAAATCGTCTCCGTGAGGATGCAAAGCAGCTTACACTTGGCAAATGCAAATGCTGCAGAGCCATCTCTGTAGTAAACCAGCCTTATTCTGCCTTAAACCCAGAGCAAGGGAGTTTCCTTTATCAAAATTTTAAGACTTGAGCACATGAAATGTACTATTTCTGATGCACTAAATTACGTAGGCCTACTTCTTTTTCTACTAGCAGTTTGGGAGCTGAGCATGCTTTCTTGCTGAAGAGCATTTTACCACTTCCTTGCCTATGACATCCTTTGGCAGTGCTGGCTGACAGCTGTCATTCTAGCTGTTCTAAATAATTGTGTCACCAGCAAACTCTGCTCCATTTTTATCCTTTCTTCCAATTTATATCTGCTATGGAACATATTTTATCAACGTCTTTACATAGAAAGATCTATTGGTACATTCATTCTGTTCTGGAAACTGACCTTTTTTTGCTATCTTTATTTTCCTGGTTTTAATCTGAAAACTTTTCTTGCATATGACTATTGCATATCAACTGCTTTAAGAAAATGAGAGAGATCATTGTAGGATTTTGAAAATGTCTCTGTGTTGCATACATGTATGACTTGTAGCTGGTTATTGATGCCTCATGGAGCTCCAGGGGCGTATGAAGCATCACCTGACAGAAATAACATCAGCCCTTGAACAGACACACCAGATGTATAGTACATCACCTCCCAGTCTGACACAGCAATCACATTGAATGGTGTGTAGTTCTTTGGGTCACTCCTGAATTCTTTATTTTTTCCCTTTTTTATTCTTCTGGCACTCAACATAGTTTAAGCAAGTAGCAAATAATTGTAGTTTCAGAATTTCATAGGATCTGTTTTCTTTAAAGTAGAGATGAAGTTTCTATCTCTTTATACTTTAAGAATATGTACTTTTTTCTTTTCAGCAAGGGGAAATAACTGGATTGTCAGTGACATACATAATTCTCTTCTTTGTAAAAATCTCTGATTATCTTCAATGTATTTCTTCCCATGCTTGTAATGAGGGAATCAGTGCCATCACTGTTATCTTCTGGATCAAATAACATTTTGGCTTTTAAAAGAGATTAGCCGTTCAAATCATATGAAATGCTAGTTATGTATATAAAGTTATCAACTCCTTAATCTCATTCAGAACTTTGAACTTCCAAGTGTAATACAGAATTGCTCTTAAAATGAAACAATTATCATTGAATTTGAGTATCAGAAATAGCAAAGATTTGATATTAAGTTCCACTGTTTTGTACAGTGACCCCTGTGTTAGTAAAAAAAAATTAATAAATCCTCCCAGATTTACTGATAACCTGTAATGATGCTCCTTATATATATTGTCAGTATCAACATTACTGATTGTTGCAAGCACAGACTCATGGAATTGTTTAGATTGGAAAAGCCCTCTGACATTATCAAGTTCAGCCCATCCCCAGCACTGCCAAGGCCATCACTGTCCCATGTCCCCAAGTGCCACATCCACATGGCTTTTAAATCCCTGCAGTGATGGGGGCTCCACCACTGCCTTCGTCAGCCTGTGCCAGGGCTGGACAACCCTTCCGGTGAAGAAATTGTTCCCCATATCCAACCTAACCCTCCTCTGGCACAACTTGAGGCCATTTGCTCTTGTCCTATTGCTTGTTATTTGAGAGACGTGACCGATGCCCAGCTGGCCACCACCTCCCTTTAGTCAGAGAGTGAGAAGATGTTCCCTGTGCCTTCTTACTGAGGCTGCCCTAATTCCCTTCATCCAGATCGTGGCTAAGATATGAAACAGGACTGGCCCTGGCACTGGGCCCTGTGGACACCACTTGTGCCCGACCACCATCTGGGTGTCACTCCATTCCCCACTGGCTCTGGGCTCACCATCCAGCCAGGTTTTTACCCTGTGAAAACTCTGCCCGTCCAAGCCATGAACATCCAGTGTAGGAGAAGGCTGTGGCAAATGGTCAGAGGCTTTACTGAAGTCCAGGTAGACACCTCCACAGTCTTTCGCTCATCCACAAAGCAGGTCGTAGGAGGAGGTCAGGTTGGTCAAGCAGAGTCTACCTTTCATAAAGCCACGCTGGCTAGGCCTGGTCCCTAAAGCTAAAGTTTTTTGTAAACCATAAGAGATTATATTGAGATTTCTATATTGGACAAGATGTCTCTTCTTCTAGGCTAAATTTGGTATGAAAGGCCAGCAGAAACAGTTAAGCTAATTTCTGAATGACAACAGGAACAAAGTGTTTCCTTCCTTATATCTAAGTTATATAAACCAGAATAGTTATGGATTTCTGGGCCTGGTGTAATGGAGGTAAAACTGCACATGCTTTAGTTGTGGTCCCTTGGAATGTCCTGTTCTCTCCCAGTGACAATGTCTGTTGGATGTACCTGCCATTGTGGGCATGGCATGAGCACAGAGTGGGGTCTGTAGGTGGCAGTCAGGCTCTGGGAGCAGAGAGCACTAGAGGGCCTTAAGGACAGTGAAATGTCTCTAACAACCAAAGTTTCCTCATTCCACAGTCAAGATTTCCTTTCAGATTTTCCCAGCTTTAACAGCGCCTTGCAGTAAACGTGGCGATGCTAATGTAGTTCTCTATAATGACTTTCCTGGTCTTCATTTAGTTCCAAAAAATTGCATGGAAGGATTTTTAGCAAAATCAAGATCTGAAAATTCAGGAAGAGGAGTTTGCCACTAAATGCTTGTCCTACGTAACATTTACATTCATTCTAAAATCCAGAATAGCTTTCTTTAAAATGTCTAAGCAGCAGAAGGGGAGAGAAGCCAGGAGTTTCTGGAGACATCTCCTATGAGCCATCAAAACAAGAAGGCCAGATACAAAAGCTTCACTGCTGTTTATATTTGGTATATAGAGTTGCATGATGTACAGTAGGTTGGGAGAACAAGGGACTCAAACTAGTGAGGTGCCATCAAGGAGTAGAATAGAGCAAGTTAAAGATTGTCCAGTGAGTTCTTACAATGTGGTGCTGACAAGTTTTTGATACAGAAAATGAAGAACAATGGAAAATAATCTTCTGTAGAGGTAATTCTCATTGTTGGGATGGAAATTTAATGAGAATAATAATATGATGATGATAATGATGATAATAATAGTAATAGTCCTAGTTCTGTGAGAGCAGAGTGAAGACCAAAACAATGCTTCAAAAGAGGAAGAGAAAAATATATGTAAAAGATATAAAATTTCCATGTGGGAAACATAACCAAAGCAAAGAAATAGGAGTCCTGTTCCAAGATTTCTATTTGAGCCTCAACTGTAACCTAAAGCAAAGGAGGAATAGGAATTAAAGCAAGAGAACTACTTGTTTCATTCATGTGCTGTGCAATGGTCTGAAAAATCACTGTGGAATTTGAAATCAAATGACTAAAGGTAAAGATACAAGAATTGCAGGAGCATGTTGATAAAAGTCAGAGCAATTCATCAAATATGTAAAAAAATAAGAGCAACAACATTCTCTTCTGGTATGTAGCAAAGTTGATAAGCAGAAGGTCCATCAGAGGGTTGAACTGCAGCAAGGGAGTGCACTTTCCATGGCTGTACTGTGTATGAGGCCTTCACATTGCAAAGAGATTTCACAGAACACATTCCAACACGAATTTGGTTTTGTTGTAGCAGGGTAGACTTAGGTGAATCATTAGAATACTTTTTAACAGTTATCTGCGATCTTTGGTTTGATAAGGTTTTAATTGCACAAGACTGTACTTTTCCACTGGGATTCTTGCTGATGCATTCAGTAAGAGTCCCTGGCAAAAGCTGCTCTAAGAAATGGGGTTTGTGCCTTATCGGAAGCCTCTGTCTTTTGAATATTGGAAGCAGAAGTTGGGCAGTGTAGAGTCCATGCAGCAGGAAGAATTGGAGAATAAATCAATAAAAGAGTCTTCTATTTCTACATGTGCTGAAATTCCACCAAGTATTTGGGCTGACTTCTTTCTCGAGTCCTGACCTCTGGTCTCAGCAAAGAGTTTCAGTTTTCAGGAATAGAAATCAATTGAAAGCCAGGAGCCCTGGTGGGATTTAGGAGTCTCAGCATGTATTATGATATGCTTCAACTGCCCCAGGACTGCTTCTATTTAAATTAATGATTAACACCTCTTCATTCCAGTGAGGTAAGAGCTACTTCAGTGGTCTTAGGGGATCGTGAGCAAGCCACAGAAAATGACCTTTTCTACTGGCCTGAGTAATTTTTGGGTAGATTCAAGCACCTCTCTTCTGGAAATAGTCAGGGAAAGTGCTACAGCAGGGTACCCTGACCCAGGCTGAGCACTGAGAAATCATGTGCTCCTGATGGTTTGACTTCAGTCTTCATCATCTGTCACACGGAATTTGTCACTACCACTTCTTGGACGATTGCAAACTGCGCTTAAGGACATTATATAGAAGTGGATTATTTCTTGTGGTCTAAATTATAAGTGGGGCAAAAGGTATAAGAGTTACACATTGATATCCAGGAAGATAAATACTGCCTATCCAACAGTTCTATAATCACCATCCATCCTCACAAATGTTGTATTAAACTTGCCCTCTCTTGTCAATTTCAATTAGTTCCTGGTGCTGTGGTCCCCACTATTGACTTCAAGCTGATGCAAAAGAGCACATTGTGTTTTTCATAAACTTTCCTGGGCAAGCCTTCTTGTGTCTTCATCTCAATGCCTCTATAAATCTTTCTCCTGTTTTTCCAGTTTGTGTGTTTTAGAGATCAGTCTAATCAGTTACCATGAATTTAAGGTGGGTTTATTTTATATCCATTCACCTCAGTCTTGAGCTGCAGTTTTTCTTGCTTTTCTTGCAGCTTACTCAGCGTGGGCAGGTGGTCCAAAAGAGAAAGGATTAAATTGTCTATGTAGCTTTGGTGAATAAAGGTCCCAGTGATGAAAACTGACCATATAGTATAGGTAGTATCCTCCATAGTACAGATAATAATTTACTACCATCAACAGTTTAGATTTTAGAAGTCCATTTACCAGTGAGCACTTTGTTGTCATCAGCAGTGTGTAAATGACTGTGGGCTGCTAGATCTGAGTACCACTTGTTTCTCCCATCCGACTTTTCCGTTCCTGTAGAAATCCCAGAGCTGCCATGTGCAGGAGGCACTGGAGTGTGGCACCTGGTGTGACAGTGTTCCCTGACTGCCAGCAGTGGTTGGTGCCAGTACCTGCTGTTTGGAGCAGGAAAGGCAGTCGTGGGACCAACCAAAACCCTAGGGTACCCTGTTTAACTCCTGGTACCAAAGGCTGGTTGTTGCTCGAACTCGAGGGCTTACGCATCCTACAAAGCTCTGGGACATCTTTATTGTTGCTTTGCTTTTACAGGGCCCACTAATAAAACTGGTTTTTCTTGTCACTCTAAATACATGTTTTCAAGCCACTGAGTCCATGGTGTGTTATATCTCCCAGAAATACTATATCTGGTTTTGTACCCAGTTTAGGGGTTTTTAAGGTGTATTCATCCAGTTTTGTATAGGTCCCTTTAGTCTTTCTCTTCTCGCATTGAAATTAAGTTTTGTGCTCTGTGTGGGTTTTTTCTTTTCACTCTTAAAGGCTGAGTTAGGTGCTGTGATTATTGACAGATTAAATTGATACCTGTTTGAGCTGAAAGTGAAACTGGAATTTGGTCTTTAGGGAAATACACTTACATGTCAGCAAGAAGATTTTTTAAAACACAAGGTGTGTGAATAGGTTTTAACTGAGAACTTAGTCCTGAAGTAAAATAGGTCTCTCAAATTTTAATGGACTAAGACAATTTCAATTCTCTTCACTAAATACAGAGGGAGAGCTTCATGACAGAGGTAAAACTCAGTTTAGGAAAGGACGTGAAGCGACTTGAGTAACATAAAGACTTCAGGGATGCATTCCACTCCTTCAATTGTACTTTATAGATAATCTGTTAGATTTTAAGGATTCACCTGAAAATGGGAAAGTTCTGCTTTTCACTAATCATAAAAACTGTGAGTTTGAATAATGTTGACCATTGCAATGCTGAAATGTTGTGGTGACACCATGAAATCTGAGCAGAGCCTTCATAGCGTACTTACACTGTTAAATGAGTTTGCTAGAAAAACCAGTGAGGCTGTGCTGTGGTTGGGTGGGCGAGAGGTGGTGGAAGGAAAAGCAGTCAGGCCAGAGCCATTGCCTACTGCCAGATAAGCAGAAACACTCCTTGTGTTTTCCATGACTTCTGTAAACTGGGTCCTGAAAAATGGGGGAAAGAATGAGACTGGAGAGTGGGTAAGTGCTGTTCTCCACTCGGAGCGCTTGCCGACGCTCCCTTGACACTGTGGAGCTCCTGGCAGCCCTGGGAGATGTCAGGAGTGTGTCTCGTGGTGTGCACACCCCTGCCTCCCGGTCCCAAAGAGCTGCACCACTGTTTGTTGGCAGGCTTGGAGGATCTCCCCAGCCTCACGTGTGACACCTGTGCAGGGGATCAGTGACACCCTCGAGTGCCCGGGGGGAGATGGTGCTCTCTCAGTTGTGCTCATGCAAGGTAAACAGCCTGGCTGTGCCTGCGGAGAAACTGAGGCTATGGCAGGTTATTAGAAGAAGCCATAAATAGATAAGAGTAAAATTAGAATCAGGGCTATAAACCAGTAAAATAGCAAGGGTCAGTAGGTAACCCACTGACTGAGGGGTATGCTGCCAGTGAGAAGAGCAGCAGATGCCAGCATGCCGTGAGAGAAAGAGGCATTCCTGCAGCAGAGGGAGTTTGCAATAGTACGTGTCCACTGTTCTGAGACATGCTGGGAAACTGCTTCATTTAGCCAAAACAAAACTTTCAGGATTAGGGGAAAGATTAAAATATATCTGGATGTACAGATGATTTCCAAACTGAGAAAATATATTTTCAACTGTCGCGTGGTGGTATTCTCTTGGGCTCCTGGTTTTATGTTGAAATATTGCATTAGTAATTGTTTATTAATGACATGGAAATTACCATGCACAAATTTAAATTGCCATTGTCAGAACTGAGGTTCACAATATTACCCAGCATGAAATAGATAACAAATAGTTTATGAAGAAGCAAAGGCAATTTAAGAAATCAATATTTAATTTGCTTTGTAAAACTGTACCCATACAGACATACAGAGGCTTGGTGTGCTCTGTGCTTGCATGTTTTGAAATACATATATTTCTAGTGCTCTTTTTTTAAGGAATAAAATACCAGAATTAAAACATTTGCATAATATTTAGTATGTTTAAATTATCTTTATTTATCCTTTGTAGAGGGACTAATACTGTTAGCTGTTAAGCTGCTTCTAATATAGTCTGAATTTTTGAAGCCACGCAGTTGAACTTTAATCCAGTTGAACTTTTTACACAAGCTGACAGATTTACTCTTTGTAATGTTAATGATGTTGGGATGGCTTTTGTAGCTCTGCAGTTTGCTTAATTTTTCTGACTTGCCTCCATTAACAGAAGAAGATTGTGAAGCGATAAAGAGAAGATCATGCAGCAGCAGCAAAAAAAAAGTCTTTACATTGCCCTGGGTTATATGGTTAAATATTTAGATAGTGTCTAGTTGCAGAGGCAGTAATATATCAGAATACTTTATTTGTATACTGATTGAATTTTGATCAAGACACAAGAATTTTCATTTATTGCTATTGTGTTGTTCTATTTTCAATTTTGGTAGCTTTGTTTGATTTACAATAAAAAGTTGTTCGTATCAACTCCACCGTTCAGGTAACAAGGGGGAGTGAAAAATCTACATGAAAGAATTACAGAGGTACAGTTGCTGCTTCTGGTGCTGAGCTGGTTTATGTCTTGGTTCTTTGGAGCCTTTGGGTTTGGAAAACGTGCCTCAGTCAATAAACCATGTTGGTCCTGAGCTGAGCAGTGTGAAAATCCCAGTCTGTGCAGAGGACATGGATATCTGTCACCCAGGGCATTTGGCATGGAGAGTGCAGAACCACCAGGAGTGGCCGTGGAACTGAAAGATGGCACTCATTTGATTTTGCACACAAAATTAAAAGCACTCTGCAGCTGCAGACATGACACAAGTCCTCCATGGTTATCAGTGCTGTATCACAATTGCTTGGCTGCAAAGAGTGAAAGGATGGAAAATAGCACTAACTCCTTGTTTGAAAGCACATTACAGGACAGTTGACTTCTCTTTCCCTACTTCTTCAAGAGACAGCCTTGTTCAAAGCATTCCTGTTTCTTGTTGCACTCTCCATACTCTTATATGTATTACTGAGCTGTTTGTTTAGCGGCAGAAAAACATGGATATTTTGGTGCAGCAAAAACACGTTGTGTTCATTTCTCTTGTTCTTTCATTACCTTACAGGTACGGTAAGAATTGAAATGTTCAGGAACATGCAAAATGCAGAAATCATAAGGAAAATGACAGAAGAATTTGATGAGGTAGAGTATACAAATAGTTGTTTTAAGCATTATGAAATATATATTACCGTATACTTCTGGTTTAAATTAAAAATGCAGTAGGCCAGTGGATAAGTAATGTCTCAGTATGGGAAACTGCACTGACAAGCAAAGCAGCAACTTCAGCTGTTGGATGCAGAGTAACAGGGCAGCAGGGACAAGAGAGGTTCATCAGAGCAGGCAGGAAGAGGAACTGAGGAACTCCCATCCCACTGGGAGTGGTGGTGGCATTCCCGGTGCTGAACGTCAGCTCTTGGGAGTGCCATCCTACAACAAAGAGTTCCAGAGTCCTGACACGTCAGATTCATGAGACAGGATTGCAGGCTTTTGCAGCACTGTGCTCTGTTTTCTCGGTGCAAATTAACGTTTTGTGCATTTTAAATGGCAATTTAAACCAAATAGGAACTTGACATGAAAATTACCATTTTGGTACAGTGATACAGAAAGAAATACTCTTTCAGAAGATCTGAGCATTTTGTTTGAAACAAGTAAATTACAATTCAGACTCGGTATCTTCTGTCAAAATAAACATGTTCCTAATGGTGAATGCTTTTTAGCTTTGAGATTTTTGAACTGTGTTTTCTTTGATTTTTCATGTATAAAAAGCAGAATATTTTGAGCATTCATTATGTTTAGTGAGGAAAACTGAAAGTGGAGCAGGAATTTTCTGTAGGACGGGAGTGTCTCTTACCAGTTCTAAATGGAATGCCAAGGCTGTGATTTGGAAAGTTAAGCAGGAAAACTATAAATACGAGAAATGCTCTTTTTCAGTATGTACTTCTGCACAATTTCCTTGAACAACAAAATGTTTCAGTAAATGCATGACTACAGCCATAGGGGTGCTCCTTTTGCTGGGTGATTGTCCCACAGTTGATGAAGAAAGTATTTTTTGAAAAAACCTTTTTAAAAACTGTCTAAGTTTTTTCTCGCAGGAGAAGAAACCCTCTTCCGTATGAATGTACTTAAAAGCAACATCTCTCAAAGAGTTACAGTTACTGGTACATAGTCTTTCTTTCTCCATTACCTAAAACTTTTCAGAACTTCTACTGTTCTAAAAAAGAGTTTCAGTTCTAGCTTCTGCCTTAATACTTGAATGGATTTGTGAGAGAATTTATGGGCCTTAGTACAAAAGCATAAATTTGTTAGTCCTAGGCTGCAACCCATTGACTGTTTTGAAATCTGGAATAAACTGTCGGCATTTAACCTGGAACAGCTCCCCTAGTACCCCAGAAATCCCAGACTGTCCCAATCTTCCATGAGTGCTACAGAAATCATCTGGCTGCTGGCCTGAATTTTGCATTTATGGCAGGGATTGAAGTACTGATTTTCCTCCTCATGAGTGGAGAAATGCTTGTGCAGGACTTAAACGATGGAAATAACTTTGCTCACAAAGTTCACTTTGGGATAGGGAATTCCATGGACATCCATCGGCTGCACTGTTTGGCTGCTTGGCTTAGGAGTACAGGTGTTTTGTAGGTGCATTCCCTCATAATTCTTGTGCTAGAGTTGACGGGTGAACAAAGACTTGGTTTACTTGGAGTTTTCTTTGCACTGGGCCGTCCAGTATTGTGTCAGTGTCACTAATGTATCACATTTTTATTGGTATTCAAGAATAAAAGATCCATGAAATGATCTTTATTGGAAGTTTATTCTTCCCATTTCATGAACCAGATGAAGTGTTCTTGGTGCAGTCTTCATAGGCTTTTCAAAAGAGCTGTCTGATATGTACTTGTAGGTTAAAAATGCACCATACAGGTGTGAGTAGTTACACACAGCACCAGAGATTCTGAGGATCTGTTCCAGAAGGCTGCATATACACATACCTCAAGAAAGCATGTGTTATATACCAAAGCTCACATGCAGAGACCCATCAGGGTGTTTTGATGTGGTTGAAATGGGTGTGATCAGTTAAATGTGATGGCTAGGGGGTTTTGCGTAGGGGAATGTTGTTTATGATGTTTGGTTCAAGATTGCTTGATTGCAGCTCTTCTGTGCTGACATTGCTGCCTTTGCATGGTTTAGTCTGGGTGAGAAGTCCTGAGGAGGAAAATGTTTGTTCCCCACAAAACCACAGAATAAATATGTACAAATGGATGTAACTTTGGTACTGCTGAGTTTTTATCCTGGCTGAGAGATTCAGGATCGAGCATTACTGCCTTGATGTTTTGGATACCCTGGAAGTGGCTTACAAACCCAAGTGGTCAGGGAGATTTGTACTCAGGCTTTTCCACTGAGGGGGGAAAAAGCATTTTCTGATTATGGGGGAACAGTCTCCCTGTAATGCAGTATATATAGTGAATACAGTAAGAGCAGACCTGGAGAGGCATTAAATGAACATGCCTAGTCCAATCTTGTAATAATTTTTTGAAGACGAAGTATATGAATCTGTAGTAAAATTTCCATTACTGCTATCAGAAGACAAGTTTTACCACTAGAAAAAGGCTGCATTTACCAGATAAAACAGGGCAGTGTTTGCTTTCTGATAAGGAAGCTGTAAGCTTCAGCAAACCATACTCAACTGTAAGCTTGAGCAAAGCAAAGTTTGTGGGGAGGGGCAGGCTGCTGATAGAATATTAACCTGGAGTTGAAGTGGGGATGGAGAATGACACAAACTGTCAATCACACAAGCCTTTCTTTAGGTTTTGACCTTGAATACTTTGAAATATTCCCATCTCATCCTTTGCTCCCACTTCCTAACCCAGGATACAAGGAAAAGAATTGAGTCTTGATACTCATTTTGGACTGTACGGAGCCAATACTGCAAGTGTAAAACAGTTACAATGACGTCTTTGCAAAAGTGGTTTCATGCCAGTGAGCCTCCCTGTGTATTGAAGAATAATGCATTATTCTCCCTTGGCTTGAAGGAACAAGATGATGTTTAGTTTAGAACCTTAGACCACGAGGGCTGCACCAACATTAAAACAAATTAAATGGAGAGACCTTTAATACTTGATCTTTTCCTTCTGTTGTTCTGCAGGACAGTGGCGATTATCCCCTGACCATGCCTGGCCCTCAGTGGAAGAAGTTCCGCTCCAACTTCTGCGAGTTCATCGGGGTGCTGATCCGGCAGTGCCAGTACAGCATCATCTATGACGAGTACATGATGGACACGGTGATCTCGCTGCTCACCGGCCTCTCCGACTCGCAGGTCCGGGCCTTCCGGCACACCAGCACGCTGGCTGGTGAGTGAGCTGCGCAGGAGGGTTTGTCACACAGCTTGCTACTGCTTACCCACTGCCAGCAGTACTTGGAATGTGCAGTGAGGTGGACCCTGACCAACATTAAAACTGTGAAAAGCTTCATCAAATCCAAGTACCACGCATGGTACAACTATCCTTAAAATGCTCGTTTTTATTTGGAAAGGAGTGTGCTGAGGCACTTAGGGATTCCTGTCATCCCCAGGGCCTCCAGTGAATCCTGAGAATCAAAAGTGGCATGCTTATATCTTGTATTTTGTTATTAATTGTTCGCTTGTTGTATAGAATGTTGGAGTAATTTTATGTTTTAAATTTATTCTAAAGAAGTATCAGGACAATTGTATTATCAAAGAATTTCTGTCCACCAGAAAAAAACCCCTATGCCTTAACTCTGGAGAAGCATAAGGTTTGGGATTACTGGGTCATGGTTGTAGGGCTTCCTGTCTTCTGCCTGCAGCCACACCACCTTTCAGTGCAGCTGCCTCACCTAAAGAAAGCCCTGGGTGTATTAGATAGAAATGGGCTTTCCTTATGTATTTTGTCACATCTATATGAGGTGTCTCCTGTAAGAGGGATGAATTGCTCTCCACAAGGAACTATTTTTCTCAATTACAAAGCACTACCAGGGTGGCTGGCTTGGGTGTAGGTGTCTACAGCTGGTCATGTCAGGTGATAAGAAATCCATCCTATTGCAAGGTTCACAGATCATGCCAGATATTTGAAACTCTTACAGCAGACATTTGTCATAATCTGAATGTTTCTATGGCCAGTATTTATTATTATTTAGTCTTTCCACAAACAGCTTCATACACATTTTTCAGTTTCAAGTGTACCAATACCTGCTGTTCAACAAATAGAATTAGAATTTATTTACAATTTCATCTCTTGTTATGAATCAAAGTAAGAGGCAGATTTCCAGTGATACTGAAAAAACAGCTCCAGATTTGAGTGGATTTTGATTTTAAAACTGAAACCCAAACCCTTCAACTCACAGTGACCGAACTCCTTTGGAAATACATTCCCTTGTGTTCTTCACCATACTCAGCAATGGAATGGTAAAACCTTGAATTGTGCAGGCTTAAGCTTCCAGGTTTGGAGTTTCCTCTACAAATTCAGTGTTCCAAGGTGAGCACTGTTTGAGCCTAGATAACCTGCTGGAAATCCATGCCTGTTACTTAAACTATATTCCCTTCCATCTGATGCTATCTGCAATTCTGGGTGGTTTTGATTTACTGTTTGCTCAGACTGTGGTTGATTGGTTTATAGGGAAGAGTTAGGGGGTGAGGTCTGCACTCTGGTCCCTGGGATTGATTGGTCCATCCCTGCATGGGACGGACATTTGGAAAGTATGAAGGGCTTGATTAAAAGACAGGAAATAAATGCACTTATTAGAGTCATTTCCCAAGGCCTGTGCTCTGTGAAGAAAGAATTTCCACTGTTTGGAATGGATTCTGTAGCTAGAAACTTGCAGCAAAAATAAGCTGATGCTAAAGCTGAGGTTCGTCACAACTGACTGCAGTTTTTTCAGCCACTGCTGACTTCTTGCATTAATGGTACATTTATCTAACACTGCATTAGGGATAGGAGCTGCCAAAGATCTCAGCATTTACCAGTGACAATACATGCCATTTATTTATTTGTTTGCTTATTGTATTAAGCTTGAGGCTTTGCTTTGATTCTGCAAATTTCCTTCAAGCTGTTTTTAGCACATTTAATTGTGTTGCAGTCCCAAAGAGCAGAGGCCAACATGATGCCATGGAGCATGGAGTCTTGATAAAGTTTTTGAAAATCTACTTGTAGATTTGCATTTCTTCTTGAAGGAGTGTTTTTAGGTCCTTGTTTTCAATTTTTCTCTGTGCTAGCCAATTGGAATGAGAGATGATTCACTGTAGGAAGAGGTACCTGTAGGTTACCAGCTTTGAGCTATAGCAGTGTAAATCAGTCCAAGTAGCCTCACTTCTCCATTTGTGTGGTTGCTTCTCTGCCTTGAAGCAATGCTGCATATTTAGAGAAGCATGCAGAGAAGATGTCATCGTTTGTTGCATTATTTTGCTGGTTTTACAATATTGTAAAATGTGTTGTGCTATGTAACCACACAGAACTTGGGAAAGAGCCTTATTAATGTTTTCTGTAGAAATAAATTTTAGTACCAAAAAGCAGAGATGAACAATATTATATCCAGCATCTGGGAAAATAAAAATTGCATTTTTGTACGGCTGTACAGCTGACTGTAGAGCAGTGTCAGACCTGCATTCAGAGAAGCTGTGCTGTGGTCCCTTGTGAACTGAGCCATCCTCAGCAGCCACTGGTTACGGTCACCCTTAGGAAGGAGGCATCTCTGCTGGCACTCCTCTGTGCAGAGTGGCTGTAAGTCCCCAGCAGCTGCCTTCATGCTGCCCTGATGCTGCAGGCTCACGTGCTGGCTCCCTGGTGCACTCACAGCTTGTCTGGAGAAGACAGCAGGGAGCACTGCCTGCAGCTCAGTGTGGGGTACAGACTCTGCTTTCTGACCAGCAGCCAATGACCTGGGTATTGCCTGGGTGGAAGTGCCTTTCCAGGTGGCTGTGCCAGGGTTGAGACGCTTTTTGCTATGAGTATGGATCTGCTGAGGAAATATTTTCTGAGCTCTGACTACAGGTAAAGAGTCATAATCTGTCTTGTGCCTTTGCAGCTATGAAGCTTATGACTGCTCTTGTGAATGTTGCCTTAAACCTGAGCATTCATCAGGACAA
This sequence comes from Dryoscopus gambensis, assembly GCA_013389985.1. NCBI lineage: Eukaryota > Metazoa > Chordata > Aves > Passeriformes > Malaconotidae > Dryoscopus > Dryoscopus gambensis. The sequence continues at coordinate 349,829 of WEIT01012347.1, read as the reverse complement.
TACACAGAGGCAGTATGAAGCTGAGAGAAACAAAATGATTGGCAAAAGAGCTAATGAAAGATTGGAGCTGCTGCTTCAGAAAAGAAAAGAGGCAAGTGAAAAGACATTTTTTTTTTTCCTGGTTCATGTGCATTCCCTCCAACAGAAAGCGCATGGTGGTTTGTGACTTGAGTACCACAGTGAGAAAGAGCTTGGTTCTGCAGGGGTGTTTGTGTGATCTCAGGCACACTACTTATATCTTGTATTGCCACATTCAGTTGAGTTTGTGGTGCTGTTCTGCATGCACAGGAGAATTCTGTTCTCAGGCTTCTATGTATGACCAGGCAGGAAGAGTCTCAAACTCTAAGTAGTCACTGTTCTGATGTTGCAGAAAGGTTCTGACAAGAGGATCACACGTTCCCTCCCTGCACTGCCCATTTCCCCCTTGATCACTGCAGTTCCTCCACAGTGTCTCATTAGTACTTCTTTTTTAGCTGCTTTCGGGAAACACTGGTGTTGGGGCTATAGCACCTGTTCTTAGGGAGAAGGAGCTAGGGAGACATTAAAGTCGCCTTTAGTAAGTACCAGTCTGGCATTAGGTGAGAAAAACCATTAGAAGGTTGCTGTAATCATCCCTAAATAAAGTGTTATATCACAGGAAATTTCATTTTTAGAGGTGTACTTAAATTAAAAGATTACAAGTAGAAAATTAATACACATACACCCAAACAACCATAATGTGTAAAGATGCCAAGTAAAACTGATAAGGGAGATTGAAAAACCAAAGTTTATATGGCTTAGATTTAAATTTATGATTTTTAATATATTTGTTTTGAATTTTCTCCACCGCTGTTTTACTCTGTGGCAATTAAGGATGTCTGGGTGCTTTGTCTGTGTGCACCTTGGATTCCTTTAGGTGTAAGTTTGACTCAGAATTGCCTGAGTTTGTAGTCTTTGTCTGGGGATAATTACAATTATGTATTTTTATTTCACCCCTATGATCTGTAGCACAACTTTATTTGCTTTTCATAATTCTTGAAAAGCATGCACTAAGGTACAGAGCAAGAACAATCTCTCCTGCCCAAACTGCAAGAGAAACATTTTAAATTAAATATTAAATTGAATGTGAGTTCTAAAGCATTTTGAAAAGCAAAATAACTGGGACAGCGTTTGTATTCCACATTTGTTGATGGCTGCTTTTAATTTGCAGAGGACAAAGCTACTAATGCTACTGATTACCTTGGGCTGGTGGCTCTGTGGCTGGGGCTGCTCTGTGCCGTTCTGTCAGAGCTGCAGGACATCCTGTCTCGGGGAGCTGTGGAGGAGCGTGCCCAGGCTGCACGGGGCTGGGGAGCCTTGGCACGAGAAGGAGCAAGTGGCAGTCCTTGCCTTCGGCTCTGTGTGCTCAGGGCCTCCCATCTCAGCTCGGGCCAGCTGAGCAGAGCGCTGCCTGGGAGTAGCCAGGAGGAGTGCTGGGGATCAGCACTGGGGGTCAGGTGTGTCCATGGGGTTAAGCACACCAGGGGCACCTGGGCAGAAGAGATCTATTAGGATTAGATAGCTTAGGGGCTCTGTGTAACGATTCCTGACATAATGCTGTATATTCCCAGTGTGTAAATACACTGAATCGAATACACTGAATAGACAGTGACATTCCTCAGTTGATTCTTTGATGAAGTGCCATCCTAACAACCCCTCCTGAGCACAGACGCGTGCATGTGTTGGTCTTCACGAGGTGATAGAAGCACAGTTCACCAACTGAGTGTGGCAAGTTAGTCTGAAGGAGAGGAAATGGAGCACTTCCTGAAGTGTTTCATTCTCATGCCATCATCTACAGGCCTGATGGGAGAGCCGTGCATGGGGCTCTGTCTTATCTATGAGATTTTCAGCTCAAGTGGATGATTTATGTAGCAATATGCCACAAAGCAAAGAAAGTTTTCTTTTTAGCATCTGCCAGTAGTAATTCAAATTCTGTGCTTGTCATACATGTCTTTTTGAGCTTCTGAACCTGCTTGCAGAGTCAACAAGAGAATGTTTCCCTCACTTTTTACCTTCGTTTAAGAGGGGGAGTGTTAAATCATTTTTGCATTGGTAAGAGCAGGAGTCCCAAGACACAGATGCTCTCTCAAGATGCTTGAAGTTAAGCACTCAGATTCAAGTTCATGGTTTAGAAAACTTGAAAGTGCAGAAAGCAGAAAACAGAAAAAGAGTTTCAGAGAAAATTCATTACTGAATCTAAAATACATTTGAGAATTGTATCCTTTAAATGTTCATACTCAGAGGTAAAAGGGATCTCGCAGGGACCCACTGAATCTCTGATTCTGCTTCCACACCAGCTGTGCCCCAGCACCTGGATGCCTGTACCAGATGATAATTTACCATGTTTATAGTGAGCTGTAAATTCTGTGCAGAAGAAGAGGGAGGAAGCCATCCATGCTGTCCATTCATCTGTGCTGCTCGGGCTTCTACCGTGCTGCTTCTCTTTGCACTCAGAGAGATGTCAAAGTACACTTTTTTCAGTATCTCAACTTTCTCATGGCTCAGAAAGTCCATCCTCTCCTACCTCTTTCCTGTGGTGTGGTTTTATACCAACGAACTATTCCCTGAGTTCTCTGTGAGCTTCCCCTTCCAGGGCCCTGGTAGTTTTTCAGAAAGCCTCCTGAGGCTTCTTGGTTCATTCCCATCCTCATTTTACTGCCCAGCCTGTGCTAGGCTGTCTCTACCCCCATGTTTCTGTGGCTGCTTCCCTGCCTGTAACCTGTGGAGTCATCCAGCTGAGGAGTGATTAGGAACTCACAGTCCCCTTTGGGTTATGAATTCTCAAACAAGCGTTTAGTCTGTGCATATTTGGGTTGAGCTGATGCTGCAAATAGTGCTTTTCCCAGAGGCCATGTCTAAATATGCTTGGTTCATGTATGCAGAGCTGGTGGGCACCCAGCTCTTGTACATAATCTCTTTTACTGTGACATTAGTTTCTTTGGCAGGCTTTTGACAATTTAGTCAAGAGCCCTCAATGCCTTGGTTTCCCCACATGCAAAATGGAGACAGCACCTCCTTACACTTCAGTGGACTGGGAGGCTTCACTCCCTGAGTTCTGAAGCTACTTCAGCTTGTACCTGGAAGATGCAGTAGAAATATTTGGCTGAAAAATAGAAGCCCTTAGGTGAAAGTGTTTCAGAGCTCACGCCATGCAGGAGGTCAAACCAGCTGATCACAATTTTGCCTCTGGCTTTAAAACCTTTTATCTGTTAAATATATGCATCCATAGTTGTAAAGGTTTAATTATTTTATGCATATATGCACTTAACTAGCAAGGCTCTGTTGTGGCTTTCCTACTGAGAATGTGGGTAAATTTACATTCCCACACTGTGGTGCTGTGCTTGGACTGTAATGAACACCTTGATGGAAGAACAATGGCTGCTTCAAAAGCTGATTGGATAAAATGGATGTCATCTTATTAACAAAGCTACATTTAGGTGTAATTAAGTTATACTTACTTAGTTTAATACAAGATCTGACAGTATGAGAATATTGTAATTAATTCCAAGTTGTGTTAACAGATTAATTGACACAAGGTAAACTTCCCATAGTACGTGCAAAATGTGCTCATATTACCCAGGAAGTGAAAAGACTTTTAAGAAAATGCTCTTATTTATAAAAGCATTCTCATAACACCTTTTCATTTGGAATTGGGTTTGGTTTTTTGCAGTTTAAGGCCTGCATGTCAGGTGCACTCCGATCCTGGAAATCTTCCTGCTTCTGAAAACCAGTTATTGTGGGTGCTGAAGTTCAAGCAACTGATGACAGGCTTTTACTTAAGATTGAAAACATCTTCAACTTCTTTCCTTAAACGGAACGTTAATTTTTTCAAAACGAATCTGTAACCAGCTTTGTTTCTGCACCTGCCATTCACTCAGCTCTGTGTTTCCCTGTGAACACAGCACTGCTGCATTACTGCACACATTGTCTCTACTTGTCTCATTTTCAGTAGCAAAAGTTGATGATCACTTCAAAGGACTAATTTGAGAGACTAAGACTTGATGTTTGTAGTGAATGTTAATTTTCTTCCATTAAGACATTGCATCTATAAACGTAAATATTTGTATGTATATGCACACAATATAGGCACGTGCTGGAAAAGCAGAAATGGTGAATTTACTCAAGTGCTCTTCCAAGGTCTTCTAAGGTTTCCCAATAAGGAATTGTAGAATACCAAATTATAATAAGCAATGATCTTTTATTTATTTTGTGTTTTGTTTTTCACAGCTACAAGAAAACCAAGATGAAATCGAAAATATGATGAACTCTATTTTTAAGGGTATATTTGTTCATAGATACCGGTAAGAAAATGCATGTTCCAGTAGGCTCTGCTAACAAAGTGTGATCATAAAGAAAGTCAAGGGCAATTTCTGGGTTGCTTTTCTTCTGATGTAATATTCTAGATGCTGCAAAATCACTGTCAAAAGCACTTGAAGTTATGGAAGAACATACAAATTGTAACCTCTATTAATTGCACAACAGAGCCATCCACACAACTTTATTTTAATTCAGTAGACAGCTTTAAAGGGTTGTGGGAGACATGGGCTTTGAATCTTTGCATATGGAAAAGAAAAGTTGTCCATGTTGGGAGAACAAAAATGACATATCTTAAGAATAATCAAATAATCACTGCGTATCATAGGATAGCAGTTGTCCTCCAGCCTGCATTTCCTTTTGTATGTCTTGGGTGTAAAGAGCAAATCTGGAATATGGTTTACCAGAGACCAGTAGTCTTTTAAAATAGATTTCAGTTGTTGTGCATGACAAGATGCCTCAGAGCATCTGCAGCACCTTGGTGCAAACAGCTCTTTAAATGTTAATTGACTTGCTGAAATCAAAAGATAAAATTCAAAGGTACTAAACTATGCAATTAACCTTTCAGATTTCAGTTCTGATTTACAGGTTTATAATGTATGGAATCTTTTAGGAAAATGGCAGGAAAAAAGGGTGTATGAGAAGAGGGTTAGAGGGTGAAGAGGAACCCGTAGTTCAGTTGGACAAAGGGATGATTGTAATTTGGAGAAACGCACGCAGGAAACCAGGAAGGTGCTCATGCCAGGAAGTGTGTGAGTGTGAGCAGCACAGTGGGGTTGGAAGGTGTCTCCTCAGTACCTGAGCATGGAAAGAAAGTTCATGGTTTATTATCAGGAAGCCTTGAGCTGCTTGGCAGCACGGGGACGGGTATGCAGGGCCAGCAGGTAAATGAGTGTGCTAGATTAGTGTAGCACTCACACAATTTTGTTAGGAGAGAGCTTTCATGGCGTAGGTAAAAAAGCTGAAGAAATTAAATTCTAAGAGTGTTTCCATTTTTATCCCTTCAGAACTTAGTGTATTATATCAAACAAAACATTGCTTTAAAATATCCTCTTAGTAGTTCATGCTCTTGTGTGGGGTTGGAAAAAGACTCAGCCTTTTGGTGGTCTGCATTCTGGTGCTTTTTCTTTTCTTTTGAAATCCTCCTTTTGTAAAAAAGTTTCTTTTCATGCCTCCTGCCCCACTAACAAAGACCTGATCTTGCTGATGTTGCTGTAACAAAGGAGAGGCCAAATGAATAAACTCCATCCATGCCCTGGAAAAACGTGCCCATGGTGGCCCTGTTGGAGCAGTGGGGAATTGGCTGTAATCAGACAGGTGTTCAGAAGGGGCAGGAGGACCCCGTTCCCACTCTGCCCCCAGAGCCACGTGTGAGCACTCGCCGTCCCTGAGCTTTTGGGGAGCCCCAAAGAGTCTCTTACAACATACACCAAACTGTGAGTGATGGTGCACAACAGAGAGCACACAGTGACACTCCTGCATTCACAGCTGGTCGAGAACATAGAGGGGGGAAAATGCCTGTGTGAAACCCAGCTAATTGAAGACAAAGCCCTGGGAGGGTAAAATGTAAAAGATTTTGAACTATTATCTGCTTTCATAACTTCTTAATTTCCTTGAACATTCCTTCTCTCAAATAGTTCAAATTATTTATAAACTTCACATGATTTTACAGGCCCCAAACCATGCACAAGTGGTGATGATTTTGAAAGAATGTTATTTTAATTATTCCCAGAGAATAAGTCCCACCCCTCAGTGTGATGCAGACTCAACCACAGTGATTCATGCTTAGTGACCTTTGTAGCTTAAATAACAAGTCCTTGACCGAAACAAAACCCCCAAACTGTTTCATTCAGAATGTGTCTTCCGACAAGTGTTGCAGTGAGGTTACATCTTCTTTCTGTAGATTAGCTTCAAATTTACTGGAAGATTTCAGTGCTCACTTCTCTCATCAAGAGAAAAAAAAAAGAATTTCAGAAGTAGCTAAGTAGTTTTTTAGTTATAATGCTAGTCTAGTGTGAACAGCAGATTTGGTCAAAAACTGAGATATTCTTAATAAGCATGCAGGAAGTGTATCCTCAGCCATTTGTTCTCACTAAATTTCTGTGGCTTTATGATATATTTGGTTGTCCAATGTTTTTTCTTATCCTTTTTCTTTTAAACCTTAAAAAGGGTTTTAAACTTTTTTTTTTGACTGAAGTCAAAAGCTGAAAATTGCTTGCAAGGTACATGTATATAAAAAAAAGGAGGGGAGGTCTATTCCTTCATTTCAGTTGTATCTGCATATCAGAGATGACTGAATCTGCAATTATTGCCACATAGCTGCTCAGATGTAATGAGTATTTATAAAATGTTCATCCCTCTCAACTGTTACCTGAGGTGTCAGAGGTCAGAGTTTTGGTTTGGCTCTTTCCCTGCATAGGACTTAGCACTGTGTGTCCAGACACATTTCCCTTCCAGAGGGTAAGATTGAGAGATCTCGGATTTCAGTCCTCCTTCACAGTATCTTTTTGTTTTGAGTGCTTAAAGAGATTTTCCTCCAGGTGTGACTATCCAGAAAAACAGAGCTGTTAGTTTTAGCTTCTGGCAGACCAGAATGGGGATCCTCACACTGATGGACATGGTGGGTTTGGGAATCTATGCAGGGCATGAGCCTGTCCTGAGGTAATGTTTTGTCAGTACTGGCAAATAAGGTAAGCCTTGCCAAATCTAAATGGCATTGCCATTTTTGTGGAGAAGATGCTTCTGTCTCCTTCCAGGGTGTTCCTTTGCCTGCTACAGTGTAAATAGGATTACAGTGACAAGTTACGTGGGAATTCCACTGTGGGAAACAAGACATGGCAAAAAGGGAGAAGGGAGAGGGGTTACTGGATGGCAGTTTGGTAAGGAAGCACAAACCAGTCATGACAGGGAAATGGAAACCTAAACCAAACCAGAGAAAAATCCCTCTCGCTGCACCCTAAATGTGTTATCCTAAGGAGGCAAAACGTACCTCTTAGGTGACAAGGAAATGCATTATGTTTCTAGGTATGTTTGACAAAACAGACAGAAATTACTGATGTCACTTACAGGCATAAAAAAAAGAGAAGGCAAAAAGTTCCATCATTTAATTTAAGAGAGTTTGACCTTTCTGTGGAGTTTGAAAGCACACACTGCTCCCTTCCCTGAAGAGCTGTGCCTCATACTTCATACAAGCTCCTGTCCCAACTTCCTGTTGGGACAGGAACTCTTTGGGAAACCCTGGGGTCAGAGATATGTAGAGCTACATCTCAGAATCCATGTCATGCCTTCAAACAATAAATTCCTTGGTCTGGCAGGAGCGTTGGATAATCAGCCTAGAAACAGGTTATTGGGATAGATATTTAAATAGCCACTCCACGCAGAAGTGCTTAGGGATGGGAGTGCTGTGTGCTAGCCCCTCCCATGAGTGGGATATAGAGTGAGCATTCACCAGAACTTTTGGAAGATGGCTCTGAACCCTTGTTTTTCTTACCATTCTTTTATGGGGTCCTAATTCAGCTCCAGAGATGAGAGTCACAGAATAAAAAAGTAGAAAAGACATTTTTGTCCAATTCTCATTACAATTACATCTTCAAAATGTTTCCAGACTGCCAGGCAGCCCAAGAGACAGGCCCAGTTCTGTCCAAGTGGCAGTGTTGTGGTCCTGTGCAGCTGCTCCATTTCCTGTCCCTCGGGTGGGAGTTTGAGCTTCCATCCCACAGAAGGCCTAAGGCAGTGAGTCACCCTTGGTCCTGTCCTTGTTAGAAAGCTTTCCTATAGAATAACTCTCAGCCCAGCCCATTGACTGAAATATCTGAATCTTCTGTTCCTATCTGGTTTGCTTGTTGAGTAATACCACGTTCTTCTGCTGGTTATCTGCAGTTCTGGCTGTCTCAGAACAAGGTGTGAGAAGCAACATCTCCAGTGGTTAGATTGGGCAGGCAGGTGCAGTGAGAGTAGTCAGGCTCATTTAGGAGCTTCCAAGAAGCCTTGAAGCAGTTCCTGCTCTGCTGGTCATCTCCAGGTCATGCCTTGGTCTGACTCAGCTCTGGCAGTGCTGTAGGATGGGAGCATCCAGGGCACTGCACAGCAGCCAGGTTTGCTTAGAGGGCTTTCATGATGAACCTCATGAGTTTGTGATTAAACACACTGAAAGAACCCATGAGCAGGAGCTGACAATCACTCTAGCAACCCTGAGGAGCACACTGCTCTGCACCTGACATATCCCAAATATCCATCAGAGACTCTGTGGCTCAGGCCCTGAATTCTTCTGGCCTTAGTCACAATTCTTGTGTGTACTTTGGCATGAACTGTACACTGAAGTGGCACTTGGAGTGGCACTGGTAAAATCTGTTTCCTGACACTGCTGTGGTCTGTCCAAAGGTTTATGGGCCTGCCTTGTCAACCCAAAATTTCAAAAGCAAACGGAGAATTTCTTACCTGAACCCCTTTTGTCAAATCTTTTCAGAAGGTGCATCATGGAGGATCTCTCTACCCAGAGCAGGAGCTTGGGCTGTGACTTGTGCTGCCAGTATTTTCCCCATGTAGACCTTGCTTTGCAGTTTGTGCTGAGAAGAGGGTTAAATATATTTCATGTCTAAGATTTGTAGATCCCACATTAGTTTTCATTTTTGTGTTGGGCTAGATTCTGTTCCTTTCTAGAAGTTTTTGGCAAGTAATAGAAGCTTACATCACTAATTTATAATTATGATAATTAATAATGCATTCTTTATTCCAAAAGCACTTCCAGTGCAGGTATAATTAGTATTTATATTTTCTTGTGTCATGCAGAAATGATGTGTATTTTCAAAAAGCTAAACAATTCATAGTGACTCTGACCAGAAGCTAAAATGTATTTAAAAATGTATTAAAAATCAGAAGAAAAGAATTACAGTTTAATGACAAGCAATTACCACATCCATAGCAAAGGTACAAAGATTTTTTGGCTGTATTGTGTTTGACACAGCATTGTATGGGCATGGTGTCCTTGTTAGTGATTCCTGCAGGAACACAAGGAACTTTTGGTGGTAGTTTCCTGAAAGGTGATGTGGAGTGGGAAGTGGTGTCTCACAAGTTCTCCTGCTTCTCCAGCAGCTTGAGTCTGTTTGCTGGTCTCACATACCTTATCTATGATTCTGTCTCATTTTCAGTTATACTGGAGATGTTAAATTCTTATTATACTAAATCTCCTAATCAGTTGAATAGCTTTCTTCTTTCTTTCTTTCTTTCTTTCTTTCTTTTTTTTTTTTAATTAGCAGCTTGGAGTGAGAGTCCGTAGTGCTGAAGAATCTCTGAGAAGGCTTTTGAATCAAGAAGCAGTTTTTCACTGTCTGCCTAGGGAAGCTTGAATGCACTCTTAGAGAAAACATGATTTTTCCTGCTTTTTGGCTGGCTGTGCTGCATGATTAAATGGTTGTTGACATTTAGGTTCTTTTTGGGATTGCCATTAAATCATTCCAAAATTCTTTACAGTTAGTAAGTTTATAAGGTGGTGAAGTAACCTACTTGGGTGTGAGGACGCAGGCTGTCATCCCCTAGTAAAAATGTCTTCCTGGCTACTTTGTGTTGCTGCAGATGTGGCTCCCTGTTTTTTCTTGATTTATATTTGCTAGTCTTTTAGGTTTTTCTGTAAGTCTTGCATTCTTCCACCTATCTTTTGCTTTTAAAATAGTTTAAAAGTGACTCCATATAAGAGCATTGCTAATCTAGTTCAGTGTGAAGCAGTGTACAATTACACACACACACACACACAGAGATATATATAGATATAGATATATGACAATAGTCATAGTTTTAACTAAAACTTGTCTTCATTACAGCTGCATTTCTCATAGGGAATGCAGTTTTCAACCCTTGAGTGTGATATTTAGCACGTTGCTCCTTACACTACTTAAACCTGTGTGAGAAATCCCTGGTAGGAGCAGCTCGCTTGATGCCCTGCCCTGCTCCTAATGCAGCTTGTCTCCATTTTGGATTGCCCCTTACCTTGGTTCTGAGGTTACAGAGGCTTCAGGAAGTTGGACAGACCAGATTTACTGATGCTGTTGGGAAGCTGCTAAAATTAATGTGTTTCTCACAGGCAAAGAGAGACAATGGCAGTGGTTTGGTGGCATTCACACAGATGTCCCCCTCATGTTACTGCATTACATGCATCACATGCTGTTTATGCTTTTCTGCTCTTGCAGCAGTACAGTTTCCTCCCTACAAGCTGAATTCAAATGCCAGCACTTGCCTGCAGAAGCCGCGCGGCCGTGTGTGATGCTGGGCCTGGTTCGTGGTCCCTGTGGGAGCCGTGGGTGCCAGCTCGGGGTCTGCACGGTCAGGGGCAGCACAATGGCACTGCATGAGCTGGGCCAGCCTGCAGGAGGCCAGTGCATAGTTCCAGTATGGAATCATCAGGGGTTTGCTGCGCTGGGTTAGGGCTATGGACCTGTGCAATGTCTTGACCGGAAGAGGGAGTGCATTTTATTAAAAATATTTTGTACAATTGATGACTTTCAGAAAAATGCAGTTTCTCATTTTTGCAACTATTCTCTTGTTTGTAGCTTGGAATTTCTTTCTTCCCTTCCCATAAATTAAATTTCATTTTGGAGCTCTGTTGGGCTGGTTTAGAATTAAATTGATGTTTATTACTTTTTCAAAAAGATTTTTTAAAATAAAAATATAAAACAAGGGTATCAATCACAAGCAAGTCCAGTGTTTGCAAAGCACCAGACATTCCCTTCTTCTGTGCAGTGACTCTTTGTGTTCCTCTTGTATTACAGCTGAAATTTGGAACTGTGAGGCAGTGCCAGCTGGAGTGGCACAAGTGATTTCTCATGGTAACAGATGTCCCAGAGATGGAATTACTGAAGGGCCAGATGGCCCCCATCCCTTTTTTGTTGTTTCATTATTAGTAAATATGCCATGCTCCATGTCAGGCAGGCAGGAAAGTGCCAATCAAATGGAAAGCGTTTCCATCCTGGTCTCCTTAGGTGGTCTCTCCAGTTTCCTGCCACCCCTCCTAACTAAGCAGCTGATAAGTCTGCCTGAGATATGTCTTTGCTTCTTCCATGACTTGCCACAGTCAGAATGTAGGACAAAAGCAAGAAAACAGGAAGAAACCAATGCTCAAGTGCAAAATTCTCATGGGTTTTGTTGTAGGGGTGTTCATAGGGGGGCGTGAAATGAAATCTCTTTGTGTAGCAAATTCCATTGTGCTCGTCTGGCAGGTGCCTTTGGCTAAACCAAGCAGCTTCTCCCACCTTGCAGTGGTTCTGCACCTCAAGCTGGACACAGGGCTGCAAAGCAAATGTCAGTGATGCTGTTTCAGAAATGATTGTCCAGAGGAGGTTTGTAGCTTGGGTTCATAATTCTCTTTGAAAAGAGAGAGGTTAAAGATGTAGTAATAGACTAAGAAGCAAATTAGGGTGAGTGAGAATTTTTTTACGTAGAGGAAATATAGGAGAATATATGAATACCAAGATTATTAGATAGATCAGTGAGTTCAAGGATGTAGAGGAAGAGAAAATCAGTGAGATGGCAGTAAGAACAGTGACAGGCCTCACATAGTGAGGTTCATGACAACTAAAAGCAAAATACTATAGCCATGGCAACGGGAATGAGAAGTATATGTGTCTATAATTTGGCTAATCCTTGTTCTTTTCTTTTTCCATATTAGTGATGCTATTGCTGAGATTAGAGCTGTCTGTATTGAAGAAATTGGTGTCTGGATGAAAATGTACAGTGATGCCTTCCTGAATGATAGTTATTTAAAGTATGTTGGTTGGACACTACATGACAGGGTGAGTATTGTGTATTCCCACACACAGCAGAGTGCACTGGAGGCAGCCCAGCTGTGCTGCCCAGCACAGTATCATCCTTGGCTTGCAAAGAGATTGTTCTGTTTCCTCACCTGGTATCTTTCAATCAGGTCACTTCCAGGTACTGGCTTAAATTAGGAGGCAGTACTCCCAGTCTGCTTGGTCCCTGTCCTTTTCATGTGTTCAGTCTCTGCTGAAGTATCTTGATAGAAACCCTTCCATGGGGCTTTTCTGTTGATTACAAGAGAAAGAGAATCTCCTCAGAGCACCCCTGAGAGCCTCTGTGTCTGAAGCAGAATGGAAAAGAGATTTCCACGTCTTCCACTTACATTCCCAAAGGTTAGAGGAAAAAAGGACATCTCTTGAGTCCTCAACAGACACCACTGGCTCCACAACCAGTGTTCTCATCAGTTCACTTTCCCTTCCTTGAAGAATCTTTTCAAGGTTCTCTTTAGCTTTTTCTTCAGAAAATTGTTGAAACACCAGATGGAAGCAGAAGAGGTGCTTTTCTGGCTCAGCACAGTTCTTAGTACTGATGGTATCCACCCAGCTCCTGCAGCAAGAGGAGCCCATTCTGGATGCTGTCAGAGGACTTGGCACTTCTGCCTGGGGGGTTTTGTACACCAGGCAGCAGTGGGACTGGCTGTGCTCCCACTCCCACCAAAACCCCTGGAGTCACTTGTTTTACTCTAATCTCTCTTGCTAACGCTATCCAAGGAATACAAAGGAGACTTCTTGTGCTGTTGAGATGGTCATTAAATTCCAGCATCCTGATTCAGACTATTATCCTTTTCTAGGAGCACTGCTGGAAAAAAAATTATAAGTCTGTAAGTTCATTCTGATGACTTGCACAACTGATAGTTAACAGCTGGTTCTTCAAAAATATTATTTTTTTCAATAACTTCAAACAGCATCTTAATGTTTAGGCTCTGACTTGGTCACTGTTGTGCTGAATTCTGAACAAGATGAGTTACACAGACATGGGCTTCCACTAATGATAGAAGTCAGCTGCTGGTTTTTTTAACTACAGCTGCCAGGGATCTGCATCTTGCCTTCATTTGGATGAGCAGTTCACTTGTTAAGAGTATCCTCTGTGCTTTACACTAGACACGGGACTTCTTTCCAAACCTGTACTTCTCAAACTTTTCCTTTACAAATTTTCCCCAGACTTTTACATTAGATCTCATGGAGCACAAATTGATCAGGAGGAAGATCCTGCTTACTGTTCCCATCAGCCACGAGCACTGTCTGCCCCAGAGCCACTGCAGTGTGTCTCAGTGAACACTGGACATGGAAACACAGCCATGGCAGTGCCTCGAGGGACAGAGCTGCTGCTCTGTGTCGCCTGTTGGTGACATTGCTGTGCCTCACAAGCTGCCATGCTCCAGGAGGAGACATCATTGTTCAGGTCAGCAAACCAGTGGGGAGGTCAGCTCAGGTTGGAGGATAAGGATTTTAGGTGTGTGGAGGGCTTTGTTTTACTAGGACTTGTAATTTAAATAAGTTATCCCTTGAATAAATGCCGTGGATTTTTGGGAGCACATTCTAAACCTTGTAGAACATTTCCACAAAGTAGCACCTCCCTAATGTGGTGGGATTGCACTTCACAGCTCTCAGCCCCCTCCTAGTGTCTTTGAAGTCCATCCGTTTCTCACATCACTCCCTTTACCCATCTGTGCAATCTCACACTCTCATCTGTCACATCCAGCAATTTCTCATGCCATGTGCAGTATTTTCTCACATCCTCTTCAGTTAGTTTAACCTCAGGCCAGGGTCTGGTCATCTGCCTGCAGCCTTAACACGTATTTATGCCTCAGGTTTTTTAAAATTAACACGTTCTTTCATATCAGAGAAATTTCAAATTACCGTGTTAGGGTAAAAAACCAGACCATTTGGACCAGGCACAGCAGAATTCTATGAGACTGCTCTCCTGCCTCTGCTTTGTAGGATTTTTTGTTGCAGGCCACAGAAGTGCCTGGGGGTTCTAAGTCTTTAAATCACTAATGTGTTTAATGTCCCAGTCCACCTGATAGGTGGTGGGGTTTTATTGATGTCGTGGATGTGTCATCTACAGAGTGAGACAGACTGTAGGCAGAATGGGGTAGGTGTCAAAGGATGAAAAGGGAGAGAATGGAGAGAAAGAGACATTTTGGGAGGCACAGAAAGGAGCGTGGAGGTGCAATAGGAAGAATATATTGGAAAAAGATGGAGTAAGAGCCAACTGAAAATGCAAAGCCTCCAGAAGTATGAGATCCCTTAAGAGCATGGTTTTCATTGGCACCACCTGAAAAACCTGCCAGCTGGTACCCAAGTTCCTTGATTTTGCTTTGATAAGGAGATAATTTTTGCTATAACTGGTATTTAAAAAATGAAGGCTGAGGCAATAGCCATAAGCTATTTCCACTTCACATGAACGGAAGTCACCCCAAAATTACTAACTTCTCTGGAAGTTTGCTGCTGCAAAAAGGAGACAGCGGTGCAGGAGATTCGTGAGCAGTTTCATATTCTACTTGAGAAGACATACAAATTAAACCACAGGGAAGAACAGTTCTTACACTTCTTTGTAGTAGCTCCAGTGTGGTCTTTCGGAGGCAGGATATAGATGTTTAGTTCTCTAATTTGGAAAATCCTTATATTTTGTATGTTAGTCTGTCTCTCAGATTTCAGACAAATGCCTATAGGGATTTTTGGTTTTTATAGATTCTCGTTTGAATGTGGCTTTCAAGTTTTGCCTTTCTCTCCTTTTAAGCATCTTTTTCATTCCTGTGTATCTGAGAGCATAAATTAAAAGTGTATAAATGATTATATAATTGCATTAAAAAAACCCTCTTGAAAATAAAAGTATTAAATTAGACTGTTCAGTCTTAATTTTCACCTACTTCACTCATGCATGGAACTGTTTTGAAACCGTAATTGTCTCTAGTTACCTGGACAGTCATGGGTCTTAAAACCTTCCTAACACATAAGAAGATGCTTTTTCCTTCTTTGCATTCTTCTTACTTTGCTTATTGTCTATTTCTGTGGAAAGAATGAACCCAGGGTCCTCTGGAACAGATGTTCCTCTTGTGCTTGACCTCCTAATTAATGAATGAATTGATTAGTTAAATAAGTTAATCTCTTAGTTTACTAAAACTCTTGCTGTCCTTCCTGTCCATCCCTGTTTCCAGCTTCTATGCTGGCATAAGTTTCTTAAGAATCACCCTAACTTGAGCATTCCCACCCAATTACTTCCTTGCTAGGAGGTGTTTGGGGTGTTCACAGCTCCTGTGAGCTGGATGATTCTCACAGTTAGCAAGAACCATCTCGTGTGTGGCGTGTTGAGGGTCTGTGGCACATTGCTGCTCCTCCAGTGTGGACTGGAGTGCATCCACACACACCTTCACCATACCCTTCTCTGCTTCCTGTCCAGCTCACTGCCCTTTAGGCTTCCCAGGGCATTCCTGCCACTCATCTCCACTGACTTTGTTTTAAATCCTTCTTACCAGGATTCGCAAGCTGATGTGCAGGAGCTCTTCCCTCTCCAAAGAGGTGAATCCCATCCTTGACCAACAGTTTAAAAAACAGACTCAGAGGGCATCCTCCTTCATCATTCTTCTGCCAGAAGGGCAGGCATTTCCAGGGTTTCCATCTGTGTCTCCTGGTCCTGCTCCCAGCCAGAGGGACCAGGTGTAACACAACCTTCTTCTCTCTCTTCCTCACCTGCTCTTGCAGTCCTTTCTCCTCAGATCTGGTCCAGGACAGTTTGGTTAGGGCGTGGCTGCAGTCTCCTGGCAGGGCATGCAAGGAGCCATGCAAGGAGCCTGTGCTCAGGCTGTGGTTCCTGCCTGCCTGGCTCCATTTGCCTTACAGAGAGCCCAGTACAGGGTCTGGACTGAGCTCTAGGACCACTGATCCATGGAGTCTGGGGAAGTCTCCAAGGGCTTTGGGCTCCACGGGCCCAAACAGTCTGAGCTTGTTCTGCACAGGTCTCGGGTCCCGTTGTTAGTGAGTTCTGTGTTTGGCCGTTGGCTCACAGGCGGGACAGGCTCCAGTGCAGCTGTAACTAAAGCTGCTGCCTCGCTGTGCCTTGCAGCGTTCATACAGGCCAGAACTAACCTGATCCTGATCCTCTGGGGCTCAGTAAGCTGAGGCCATCTGAGGCTCATGTCCTGTGAATGGTGATGGCCCCAGACATCCTGGGCATTATGAGCACCAGAGGAGACACCATTTCTGGTACTGCCACACAGGTGCTGTTAAAAAAGAATGTCAAGCAGCATTTCTCTGGGCTTTTATAGCAGTTGATCACATCCATGTAATTTTTCTTCAAGAAAGTTCTTTTCTGTACCTTGAAAGATTTTATGATAGATCCCTTTAAACGTAGCTTACATCTAATCGACTTTTCCTGCAGTGGTAGTCAAAAAGATCCTTAGAAGAGAACATGAGTGCTCAGAGACTCCTTACGGATAGAGAGAGATGATTTCTCAGGAACAGTTGTTCTTCACGGAAGTTCTTCTGAAAATCCAGCTTCTGTGCTGCTTTTGTCTTCTATTTCAATTTTTGAAATAGGTGTGAAGGAGGAATGAAACTTTGAAGTTGGGATTTATATCTTCTGTTTTTATGTCACTCTGTGAATGTTCGTTCAGTTTTTAGTGTGAGCACTTTTTAAATACAGACTGAATTTTGGAATAGATAGTTTCAGAAATGAAGCCCTCTGGGTATGGAGTTTTATTTATGAAGTTCGGTAGCTCATTTTACTTCTTAAGCAGCTTAAGGTCTTAGACTTGGTAGTGTCTTCACTTTCATAAAAGTAAATTGACACTGCAGTGAACTCTACGGATCATATTTGCGTAGATTTGTGTTTATAACTTTTTGTTATCCACAAATATTTTTCAACAAGAATACATAGTTTGCCAAGATGGCTCAGTTGAGTTGTCCACCTGCAGCACAGGGGACCCAGTCCCTCTCTTCATCAGCAGTGTTCCTGTAGGACACAAACCTTGATCTCTAGGCCCTGTCCCATGACACCCACATTTCCTGCCTGCAGCCCACGACACCAAAGCAATCCCGAGCTGAAGAGCAGTTGGGAATGAGCTGCTGCCACCAGCACAGCTCAGGCACAGGGACACAAGCCACCCTTCTTCCCATGGGCTCCTTGGGCTGTGGCTCAGATGTGTTGTTTCTGTGGCAGCCACCTGCTCCCCACTGAAGCCTTTTGCATCCTTCAGCCCGTGCTGTCCTGTTGTGAGGGATGGGATGTAAAACATCTGGGGATAACAAATGCAGTGTGTGTTCCCCGTGTCCCTGCCCTCGGAGCTAGTTGAGTCGCTGAGCCCATGCCCAGTCATTTTGAGCCATTGTGCGCTGATTGTGAACACGAGCTGTCAGTCATGAGGTGCCTGTGGGCTTCTTCCTGAAGACAAACAGCCACACTGCCTGCACCAACCACCTGGAGATCCTACATCTTTATTTTGGATTTACTTGCTACATTCTTTATCTTTCTGTGAGTCACTTGAAAGGGAAGCACTAACAGACATGTGAGTGATGGCACATTAATTCTTTCTATATCCAAATAGGAAGAAATTTAACATTGTAGGTGACTGCATGTGGGTTTTGGTTTTTAGCTGAATTGCAAATTGGCTTTGGTTATTTGCATAAAATTTTAGATGTACATTAAAAAAATTACGGTATTATGTTTTTTAATATTCATGTGCATTTGGTTAAAGTATTCTGATAGCTGATCTTGGTGTGTTTTATTTAGCAAGGTGAAGTGAGGTTGAAGTGTTTGAAAGCTCTTCAGAGTCTATATACCAACAGAGAGTTGTTTCCCAAACTGGAGCTATTCACTAATCGATTCAAGGTAAGAGGAAATAGGGTTTTTGGGAAGGAGGACAGAAAGTAAAAGTATCATCATCCTGTTGTGGTCTTTGGGTCATGTCTATTAAAAATAAACTCATTAGTTTGTGACAAGGCTTGTAACTGCACTACTAAAACAGTGTTACTGAATGCTGAAATGAAGCCAAGTCCATTTCACAGGGTTTATCTTGGAAGATTTGTCAGACTTAACCAGGATGATTATTTGTCTGTATGTATTATTGATAGCTTATATATTGTCATTATTCAATCTGCCTGTACTTATTTAATTTTAGATTTATTGAATTTAAAGGATGTATACTCACACAATCTAAAATACAGCTGAAAGTAGTGACCTATAATGAAAAATTGTTTGTTACACAGCTTTTCTTAGCTCAGTATGTGCTTGTGTTTGGAGGGAGAGTCACTTGGATGTGCATCACGGTCCTCTACACCGTGAGCTGGCCTTGCTGCAGAGCAGGAGTTCACACTGTGCTTCTAAACCCCCTGAGCCGGATCGGCCCTTGGGGAGAGATCTGCTGAGGGGATATTTCATGGGGTTTTTATTAGCACAAACTTTTTGCTTAGTATCTGGATAAGAATGTGGCTGTTAGTTCACTTTGATGTCTGACTGCTTTATTTTACAAGTGAAGTGTCTGGAGAGGTGGGTGTGGAAACACTGTCCCTGCTGCTGTTTGGATGCCTGTGAGGAGAGTGTTCAGGCACTGCCACCACGTCAGCTGCTGCCTCTCCCCACGGCTTTTGTTCTGCAGAACACACTACTGAGGGAAAGGCTACCCCCACGGAAAAACTCATTTATCTCATTTAAATCTTCATCAGAATGCTGATGAAAAAAGAAACAGAGCTGACTGGTTTATTTGAACTTAAATCATTATTCTAATGCTGGTAAAAAAATTCTGTTTAGAAAAGTGGAGAGTTAAATATTTATAAATACTGTGCACAAGATTTAAACTTCTCCCTGTAGATTTTATGCTGCTTCACTGGTTTTGTCTGCCATTTCACAATTAACTCCTCCAGTTTGATCTAGAAAGCAAAAAAAATTAGAAAATTTGTCATATTTTCCCTGTATGTAAACAATTTATAAAAACACAATGATCAGCCTTTCACCACATTCACTTGAGATGCAGAAAAAAGATGCTTAACCTGCAGTAAAGCCTAGATATTAAAGAAGGCTTTTTTCCAAAATGATAATTATGTAATAGAGCAGACTCTTTATTAATAATCTCCTTCATTTAAGATAACAGTCTTAAAGGGCAGATTAAATAAATATCTGCCAGGAATGAATTAAGTATAGTTGACTAAAGTAGGAGATAAAACTGGGCCTACATTCTTCTAATTTTATGAAGCCACTTTCTGGGACTGTTGCAGTAAACACAAAGTTTCCTCTCATGGGAGAGAACCTGGCAAACAGACTCGGACCTCAGACTGCTTCTCTAATACCCCCATAAGTCTGGTTTGCTTTATCCTCACAGGACAACCAGAAAAATGGACCCTCCACTTCTGCTGCTTTTCGTATTCCCTCTGTGCAAACTTAGTTTTGTTTCTATTTGCTGCTTCTGTAATTCCACTGATTTTTAAACAGGCCACTAAAGCTCTCGTGCGCTTTTATCTACTTCTTTTTACTAGAAAATGTGCTGGATGCTTCTTTGCCAGGATCCCATAATTTGTAAGGGAAAAGACTGCTTTGAGGCTGAACCTGTCCCATGCACCAGCAACTTCTGGGATAACTGGAGACACTTTGGGGAGCAGTTACTCAGTAATGCACTCCGGAAAACTACAGGGACATGAAACCTCTAAATACATCCTGCTTTTCACAGCACAGACAATTCTCTTAAAGGAAGCTAGGTTAGCCTCCTTTGCTGCTTGGCTTGGGATGGCACAAGGAATTTTCATTGCTTTCAAAGAGGTTCAGAGGGAAGGGAACCCTGATAGGAATTCATCTTTCTTCTGTCCCGTTAAAGCTGGTTTTACTACAGAAATCTGTATCATTATGAAATAAATACGAGGAAAAGGTGTGCTCAAAGTCTCTGTGAGCCTAGAGAACAGATTTGTTTAACATAATGATAAATCAGTTTCAGTTTCTGCCACATCAAGAGAACAAAATGCCTGCACTTGGATTTACAGCTGTGCCGTCAGGGTTGTGGCCTTTGGCACCAGGATGGAGCAAAGTTCCAAATTAATGCATTTTGAATCTCTGATACATCAGCTAAATGTCTTGCTGCCACAGATTCTACCACCACCTCTTTGAAAAATAATTGACCTAACTGCCATTTTCAGTTCCATGGCTGCTTATTTATATTTCTTCATCAGAATTTAATCAACCTGCACAGTTCAGCTAGTGTTCAGTTCAATCCATTCAAACTGAGAGAAATCTCTCTAGAGGTCTTCTAGCTGTTTAAAGAATAAATTAATTTGATCCAGAGTGCCTTGTGCTGGGGTGTCAATATTTCACCACTTTCCAGAGAGCTGTGACAAGGATGTGATCCTGTCCCTTTTTCAAAGGAAAAATGCCTGTTCTTTCCAGCATTTGTGTTTCTAAGAGTAGGTGATATGCTGGAAAATAAGCTTAGTCCATCAAAACAAAAATTTGTCCATCAAAGAGAAGACTTTTGTTTTCCATCAGGAAGTCCTGTCTGACACAGACAGTAACTGACCCCATATGGAAAAGCTGTGAATTAACTCCTCTGCAGTCAGTGCCAGACTCCCTCATTCCCTGGCGCTGTGCTGTGTCCACAGCCTGGGAGCAGAAGGAGAGATTGGCTCTTCAGTCTGCCTTGTTCACAGCCTAGTACAGAATAGAAAACTGATCTTCAGAGACACTGAGAATTAGTATTTCAAGTTAAAAATACAGGCCCGCGCCCTGTTCTGCTGCTGTACAATGGTACAGGGAATCTGTAAAGGCAGCTTGAGCAGATGGGGGTTGGAGCTTCCTCAGGCACAGAAGTTACACCTTCAGAGGCACTGGGTGTACAGGGCTTCCTGGGAGGGCTCCTGGGGCCTGGCTGGCGGGTGCTGCCACACAGAGGTGCGGCCCCAAGGCAGAAAGCGACACATCTGTGCTGTCTATTTTAAGCCTGATACTTTTCGGGAAAATTGAGAGGTTGGTCTTTTTGGATAAGGAAACCTTCTCACATCAGTTGGTTTCACAATCCCAAAGGACTCCAGATTCAGAGGGTACCTCCTGCTCTGTGGACAGGAGAGAGTACCCCCTTCCTTCTAGGCATTTTTGAGAGATGCAGAAGGAGTTTTACACCTGTATGCTCACATGTGCTGCTAGTTCCCTCCCTGAGGTATCCTGGGGTGTAAGATACACTTTGAGGGAAGACATGAAATTCCACAGAGACATTTAAGATCAGTACCCCTGGCTGTTCTTTCTCTTGGTGCTGCTATTGCTGTTCCTTGGCCGGGACCTTAGGAAAAGTTGACAGCAGTTTTTTGTCTTGTTCATAGCAGAGTGTCCTGTGTGGAAAGTTGTTTCATTGGGTCTCTTCATGGACTTCTCACAGTCTTTTAAACTGTTTAGAGTTACATGAAATGTATCAAATTCCCCAGGAACCTCATAGTGATTGATAGAGGCTCCTTCAGTCACAGTGACAAAAAGTGTCTCTGCAGACCTGGTTTTGTTGGGGAGTAACACCTGAGACAGCCACGATGCATTCTTTAAGTACTGATCTGAAATTTCTGTATCAAAATAAACATCAGTTGCTTGATGTTCCCCTTCAGCCCTTAAATGCATGGAATAGTAGAGAAAAAAGGTGAAAACCTTTATTTTGTCCTAGTTTGTTCTGATGACTTTCACTGTTGTTACCTTACGCTTCCCTTGTTTCTTTCCCAGTCCCTGATTTCTATTTTTTCATATCCCAGTCCTTCCTGAAGCAAGTTAAGCCAGAGAAATCAAGTTTTATTTTCAGATTGCCTGATTTCTTTTCAGTAACTTGATCAGTCAAGGAAAGAGCACTGAGACGTATTGCATTTTTATGGCTGGATGGAAATTCTCCCCAGATAGGAAGGACAACATACACCAGTTACAGCTATTTTTGCCAGAAGTTTTTGCAAACTGAACCTAAGAAGAAAGAAACCCTTGAAAGACTTCTCATAACTACAGGGTCCTTAGAAGTTAGAAAATCATTTGATTTGATAGGAAAATTATGTGCTTGTCTCCACTGGAAAGAGTATGGGAAAACAGCAAGTCAAACCATGGAATTCCCCACTTTCCTGGGGAAGCTGTGTCATGTAATTCTTGAGATCTGCTTCAAACCTTAAGATGTAGACAGGAAAACGGTCACAACTTTACAGGCCATCTGCAGGTGCATGAATTCAGGTGTGATTTTTCTTCACAGTATTTACATATATGCAGCGTTCCTTCCTCTGAAATGATTTGGTTACAGGGGAGTGAAGTGGGGTAATTTTTATGCTGTTGTCCAACCAAAGTATGTGACTTTTCAGGAGAGACCTGGTAAACTGACCCAGCCCAGACCAGCGCTGGAACTCCCCAGTCTCCTCCCTCCCCTTCTGGCAAACACCCACGGATAAGGGCTATTGAAGCACCTGCTCCCGTTGTTCCATTGTGCCTATAGCACACAGCTGAGGGGTACATTGGAAGGCTGGGTAATATTGAGGGCTCTCATTGTCAGCGTGCAGTCGAAACATCTTTCCCTCCAAAAGTAGTTATTTTATAATCTCTGGAATTTCCCACCTGCTGGCTGTGCTGTGTTTGTGGCCTGTGACTGACCCAGAGTTGCCTTGCAGGACCGCATTGTGTCCATGACCCTGGACAAGGAGTACGATGTCGCTGTGGAAGCCATTCGATTGGTCACGCTCATCCTCCAGTGAGTGCTGCTCCAGACCCCTGTGTCCCCTTGGAAAATCACCTAAACCAGTAACATTTGAGTGACTTGAGTGCTTTGCTTGTGTATTGAAGTGAATGTGTTACTTTACACTTAGTACAAAGTTGAACTGAACATGTAATACGGACATGAAGCTAAAGGAAGATATTTCATTTCATGGAAATATAGGAGGCAAAGTGTAAAAATGTGTGGATATTTTGGAGCCATTAGTGCATCCATTGTGTGGAAGAATGCCAAAGGGCATTTCTACCTTTTGCTGAGGGCAGAACAAATGTCCTCCCAAAACAAGTGTCTGTGGGATACTCTTGCTAGAATAACTCCAGCAGTAACACAGATCCAGTGCAGGGAGAGCTGATTGATTCCCTGACACAACTGAAAATAGTCATGTGGTAAGACACCTGCTTCCAGGCTTTTCCATGTGGGGATGCAATGGCTCCCCTGAGGTAAGGATCACGTCAGAAATCCTCCCATGTGCTGATGTGGAACCCCCCTGTCCCCAGCAGCCTCATGTGTGTGCACCTGGAGGGGCACTTCTAGGCTTTTATAATGTATTTTTTGAAAGCTCTATTAAAGAACATCTGGTCTACAAGCAGAGATACAGAATTTTTGCTTCATACTTTATATCCAGTGGCTCTACTTTGAAGAATGTTTTTGGACATGCAGAATTTGGATGAAAGATTGCACTAGCCTTTCCTTAGCAAAGAAGTCTAGACTTCATCTTTTTATTTATGAGTCAGTCTGTTTTAAAAAGATTAGTCTTGTAATACTAGCAAGAAATGAAATCTTGCATCTAATGTTTTAAAGTAAATAGAACGAATATGATCAGTAATTATGTGCAAAGCACACCTCTTCCCTGCATTATTAGCAATTTTTGGGAACACAGTAAGTTTCAAGGTCAAAAATTATCCAGTGCACTTTTTTTTGTCTGTTCCTGCTTTCTCTTTGGTTGCCTGTTGAAAGCACAGGCAATGCTGAATGCATTTAGCACCAGAAGAGTCTGGGTCACCTTGAAGAGCACAGGGCAATGTTCTGGCAGGTGGGAACTCCAAAAAGGTGCCTGGAGCAATCCTGATGGGGAATGACCAAATAAAATTATGTCTAGTATGCAGCCAAATGATTTAGAGTCCTGATACATAAATGGTTCTGGTGGATGCCAGCTAAACAAGGATGGAGGTAACATCCTGCTTGTGACAGTGCTGGTATTTTTATATCATTTTTGCTAACGTTCTGGGACAGGCTGCCCAGGCAAGTGGTGGAATCCCCTTCCCTGGAAGTTTTCAGAGGTGGGTGTAGCACCTGGGGACATGGATTAGTGGTGAACACAGAGGGCCCCGGTTACTGATTGGACTCGATGAGCATGGAGGTCTTTCCCAACCTAAGGGATTCTGTGATTCCAGGTTTTTCCTTTAAAATGTTTGATGAGTGTTTGGCATCTTGCAATATGTGCATTGTAGTTTGTGTGATGGTCTAAGGAATAAGCAGGGGAGGGTTTGTATGCAGTGATTCTGATCTTTTCATAATATTAGTTTATCTCTCTATTGATACAACTGGGAGAAGGAAATCGGAGAAACTTCCAGTCTTACAGGCCCTTTAAATATCTCTGTATTTTGAAGCTGAACCAGAGATCCTTGAAGTCCTTGTTCAACTGTTAAGGATTTTGTGGGAAGCGAACCAACGTTGTAGCTGTCCCAAGTGAGCTGTGGGAGGCGAGGGGATGGAAATGAAACCTCTGCTGTAGTTCAGGTGTTATTGTGACTCTTTCAGTGGGAGCGAGGAGGCTCTGTCCAACGAAGACTGTGAGAATGTTTATCACCTGGTGTACTCAGCACACCGGCCTGTGGCAGTAGCAGCTGGGGAATTCCTCCACAAAAAGTAAGTCATCAGTTGCCCTGGAATAAGACCAGATTTGTGAATGCTTCCTAGAGAGGTAACATCAAAAAGCAAAGAAGCAGTAGAGTGAAATATCCCAATTTAGCAAATCAGGTATTTCATTTAATCCAGAGACTTATTCTCTTGTTTAAACAAGACCTGAGGACTTGAAGAAACTGAATGTACATTTCTCTTGCTCTACAATTCAGATAACTTGTCCTAACTCCTCGAGGGTTAAATATACAAAGGCTGCATAAACTTCTAAAGTTGGTGTAAGTCCTGCAGCACTTGCTGAATTCCTGGTGTGATCAGATACATATACTGGGCCTCTACTCTGTGGTGGGCTACCTGATACATCAACAGTAACAATTTCTACCAAGTTTTAAGCCAGTTTACTTCAACGTTGTGAACTTGTGAGGTTTTTATGTAGCAATAATTACAAAATTTGTTTCTAAACTCACTGCCTTCTCCTGAAAATGCACTGCATTATGGTTACATCTCTCATGTCCTCACTATGCCAAAGGAAATGAGCCAGCTTTTCCATGGATGTGAGTCATACCACCTCAGTAACTGTGACCAGGGCATTGCCACTCATAGGAGTTAACCTCTTCTTTTTATTGTTCCCAGTTTAAAATCTTTCAGCAGGAATTTGATTTTTTCCCCCTCATGGGTTGTGACATTAGAGTTTTTTATTATATGTATGGAGGATTTATATCAGAACCCAGATTATCTAATTTTTCATGCCAAGATACAGGTAGGAAAAAATACACAATAACATCTGTTTTTCTTTCCAGTGCTCCAATTTTCTATGGTTTATTAGGGATTTACAAGTCCGCATTGTAATTGTAAGCTTTCATTGCTGGATTTTTGGAATTCCAGCTTTGTGATCAAGCACTGTTGAATATGCCCTTTCCGGGGTCTGATTTAGGCTAGCTCTTGAACCCCGGAATGCACAATCAACAAGAACAAAAGTAAAAGATGAAAGGCACTCTTCTTCTCGGGAAAAAGTCCCTTGGGTTTTAATTGGAGCACCTCCAGGAGTAGAAGAGAGCGAGCACCTCATGGCGCCAGAATTTCAACCCCGGGAACGGAAGGGGAGGGATAGGGAACCCAGCCAATAAGATACAGCTGACATGGAGGGACAGGGGAGGGGCAAACCATCACCAACCTGGGGGGGAAGTGATATGGAACAAACCATGTATGGTGCAAAATACATCACCCTGTGCAATATAGAAAAATGAATAAACTAACTACTTAGTGCAATACAACAAAGCACTGATTGTTTCAAAGAATATATGTGCAGATTTCCATTACCTACAAGGCATATTACTAGTATTGGAAAGGGTTAGGTTCTCTTTAAAAATATATACTAAAATTCCTTTATTAATCAACATGTGACAAAACACTTCTGAGAAATGCTTCAGAGGTAAATAAGGACATACCTGCACCTCAGTGCACTTAGGATAAAGACAAAACTTCATTCTGACTTCTTTTACAAGGTACTAAGCTGTGTTCTGTAAATGTGTCTCAAAGCTAACAGCATGGAGACAAGATTGTCCCATTCTTAACTAATTTTGTCTTGGTTTCTGCAAAGAAAATCTCCAGTAAAATAAGTTAGAATCTATTTGAGGCACTTGAGGTGTGAATTATGTCATCTAATTTAATACATTTCACTATCACTTTCTCTGTGATAACCATCAGACTTGCTCTCTGTGCTTAGCAAAGGAAAGCAAATAGTACAGAGGATATAAAGGATGACCAAATACAGAGGATCACTGGCTCGACCCTGAGGGGCTGGTTGTAAGGTATCTCAGCACCTGCAGAGGTGCTCATTGCTTATCTGTTAAGATAAGCAGGGGAACAAGGTGGTGTTTTTAACTTAAATACAACATTTGCGTTTAACTCATCCTTCTCTTCAGTGAATTACAGCAGTGAAATCAGAATTCTGTTTCATGTGTTAATCTGCTTTGTGGTTTCACTGTAAAAGCCAAGAACAGCTTTCAGACTTCTCAAAGTAAAACAGTCATTGGTGTAACTGTAATACTGGCACATCTTAGTTCTCTTGGAACATGTGAGCACTGAGGAGTTTGGGCTGGGCCATGCATCAGGGAACTCAGTGCAGAGTGTGTCACGTACCTGTAAAACCCCAAACGATGAGTAGGAGCTGGTTGTGTCCTTGATGCTGCTCCTGGTACCTGAGGCTGGCTGTTTGATAGATGTCAGGTTTGTTTGTACCATGGCCCAGCCAGAGTGATACAACCTTAGCTCTTGGAGCACTGGTGCAGCAAGTGCTGCCACCACGGTAAGACTGGATAAGTTATAAATGCAAAACTATACAAGTGATGCAAATATTTAAAACTGTGCAAAACCTTCAATATAAGTAGGTTTTGGAGAGCTTTTTCCTGTGTGAAATTCTTCCAGTCTTGTGAACCCAAAGACTCTGAAGATAAATTAATCTCTTCAGACAGGCATAGGTCATGCCCTCGTTCCCTTGAAAGAAATAGCTTGAGATACTTGCACTATTTTATGAACAAATTTACTGTATCAAGAATGAATGGTCATCATATTCTTGCAGAAATGAGAATTGTTGTGATAGCCATGAGCTCCTTCTGCTTATTTTCAGGCTGTTCAGCAGACATGATCCCCAAGCTGAAGAGGCTCTAGCAAAGAGGAGGGGGCGAAATAGCCCAAATGGAAACCTGATTAGGATGTTGGTTCTTTTCTTTCTTGAAAGTGAGGTAAAAAAGTAATTTTTAACTTTTAAATGTTTAATAAAACCTGGAACTTAAGGGGTGATTTAACAACATACAGTAATAAATTGTCTTTCTTTTCCATTTTAAAAAATATTTTTAGAAATACTGTAATCCCTTTTCCCTGCCCCTCCTTTTCCTTGTCCATTAAGCAAATTGATCTGAAAATGTTCATGGTTTATTTAGCTCATGCATGTGCCCACTGTACTCACACTGCATTGCTGGTGCTGTGGTGGCATTGCTGCACACAAATATAAAGTGGTTCTGTGCTTAGCATAACCAGGCAAGGAGAATTCTTCTGGAGTTATTCTTTGTGGAGTAAAATAATTTGAACCAGGATGGAACAAAAATTGCATAATATCTCCAATTCCAATTAGAATCGTAGATGAACTCAGAGTGGGAAGAACCTGAGGGTCCTTAGCTCAGAGCAGAGTCAGCTGTGAGATGAGATGAGGTCTTTCAGGGCTTTATGCAGGTGCATCTTGGAAACCTTGGAGGATGAGGGCAACAAGCATAGATGTGGTGACATGAAGTGTTTGATGAACACATCCAGGGTGGGATTGTGCCCATGATTTATAGAGACAGCATGTATGGGAAATTGTATGGTACATGTAGTAAGAGTAATTCAGGTGGGGAGTGGCAGTGGAGGGAGGAAAATTCAAGAAGATACAGGATGTTCTGAAGATAGAGGGGAAAAGGTTCAAAATTATACATTTGATTGATAATAAATAGCCTGAAAGAAAACAATGACAGAAATGTTTCTCTGGAGAAGGGAGGGTAGTATATTTTGGGTAAAAAGCAAGAGGAAAGATATTACAGTTGGTTATTTTAATTGTTATGAAGCCTTGAACAAGAGACTTGACTGTGAGCATGAAAAACACTCAGAGTTGCCGAGAAGGAGGGACAAAATTTCAGTACAGTGTTCTTGGTTTTTAGGAACACCTCATAAAACCTACAAATTAATCTGGATGAAATGTCACTACCTGTGTGACCCTTCTCTTTGCCACTTGAATGGATTTTAGTTCCAGCTTCTTTAGAACTTAGATTGTAAAGTCCATTGTGTTTTACAGTGCAGACACCGTAGATGTGAGTGTGTGATATTGGAGTGACTGAACACTGACCTTGTCTGTCCTTCTGAGGAGCAAAGAAACTCGGCTGCACTCCCAAAGCCAAGATCAGCAAAGTGCCTCCCATGCTGCTCCCTGAAGGTCACTTCGCTCTCAGGGCCAGTTTTTGTTATTGTTGTTTTTGAGAGAGTCTTTAGGAGCCAAGTAGAATATCCTGACTCCAGCGTGAGTAAAGAGTTAGAGAACTGGGAGGTTGTGTGTACATAGGATGAGTTAGTGCTGCAGCCCGGGGGTGCATCCAAGGGAGGGAACCTTGCCCAGCAGCAGGAACTCTGTGACACTTTGCCCAAAGCTGTCAGAAGCAGAGGAGGGGACTGTACTGACACCTCCTTCTCTGCACTCGGAGATGTTCTCCAGCTAAGGAATCAGTCACTGGCAAGCACAAACTGCGTGTCGTGCTTGTTACTTGTTCGTAGTAGTTGAAGATAAGTTTAGAAAACAGCAGAAGCCTATGGATTATTTTTCTCACTTTACAACAGTTGTGTTAATTTACATAAAAACATTTTTTACACTTAAAGTTAGTGTTAAATCTATACTCTCTGAAATCAACAGGGTTTTTGCTCCTTTTTTCTGAGCACCTAGCAGCATGTATGACAACCAAATGCTTGTTCAAAACAAATACATTACTACTTCATGTCTCACCATCTCTCCTTTTTGTAATGCAGTGAGAAAGTGAGGAAAGGTAGGTTTACAGCTTCTGGGTCAAAACTCTGGGCATTTTTCACAAACAAGCAGCTTTGTGCAATAGAAGCTCAGTTTGGTTTTATTCCATTTTCTGTTAAAACATAACTCCATTGCACTGATATCATTCAGTTGGGAGAAAACCTTCCTGAGTTAGTTTCAAACTGAATATTCTTTCCAACTAACATAAGACACATGCCCAGGACACTCTCTGTGGCCACATGATTGTGAAAGTTGAAGAACTGGTGCTTATACCAAGTGCTGTACTGATGATTGCTTTGGATTTTCTAGTTGCATGAACATGCAGCCTATTTGGTAGACAGCTTGTGGGAGAGCTCTCAAGAACTGCTGAAAGACTGGGAATGTATGACAGAATTGCTCTTGGAGGAGCCAGTCCAAGGAGAAGAAGGTATTGGCTTAACCCTGTGCTTCCTTGATATTGCACAGTATTGTTAATTATTCCTTAAATACCTCTGCCACCCATAGTGAAACATTTTTTTTATGTTGTGCTTTGTTTGGAAAGCATATTTGAAGATTTTGGGTTAATACATTTTTAATGTACTTTCATTCAAAAGCAGCAATTTGTACTCTATTTTTCTTTTTATTTGTACTCTGGAGGTTTTTTTTCCCCAAGTCTGCTGTACTGTGGTTCCCTAATATTAAAGGCTGAGGCTTCATTTTATCTGAATGTTTAAATAATTATTTCAGTAAATTAAATAGCTAATACAATTTTGAATAAACAAGCACTTCAGGTAAGAGAAAAAAACAAAGGGGGATTCTTTCACCATTAATTTCAGATTTCCTTTTGCTAGTCATAGACTTGTGTGCACAGAATACCCAGGGAGGCTGGGGGCAAACTGTCCCTTAGGGTAAAGAGTGTCATTCAGGATCCTTTACAATACCTCAGGATTTTCCTGCTGCAGGGATCTTCACAGGGTTGAAAAATCAATGTTCCTGGCAAAGTGTGCTCATCATGTCCATGCTTCAAAAGCTGACCTTTTGGTATGCACCTGCTACAGTGGTGGGGGTATTTATAGGGTTATTTCCTCAGGAAATTAGGCACTTTGCTTCCTTGTTTCTGCTTAGCGTAGTGGGGTTTGATCCTCCAAATGTGAGCAGAAGCACTCGCCAAAGAGCAGAGAATTTATGAGGAAATGCCAGTGAATTGTCTGTCGCTGTCTATCCTCTATGACGCTCCCTTATTTCGTAGATCTTCCTTACGTTCCCCTTCATTGATCCTTTTCTCCAGCCTATATTTTCTGGGCTTCTTTCACTTCTGCCATGTCCATTTTGAGATTATGTGAATGGCAAATCAAAGAAAAGGCAGGAAAGCCTCCATAAATGTGACAAAGTACCTTGTGTGTGTGTTCTGTGCTGCTGTGTGTTCCCCTGTTGCGGTGTGTGTTCCCCTGTTGCTGCTGGGTGTTCCCCTGTTGTTGCTAGGCGTTCCCCTGTTGCTGTGTGTGTTCCCCTGTTGCTGCTGGGTGTTCCCCTGTTGCTGTGTGTGTTCCCCTGTTGCTGCTGGGTGTTCCCCTATTGCTGTGTGTGTTCCCCTATTGCTGTGTGTGTTCCCCTGTTGCTG
>WEIT01012347.1:265072-317561 GCA_013389985.1 Dryoscopus gambensis | reverse complement strand
TGTGCGTGTTCCCCTATTGCTGTGTGTTCCCCTATTCCTGTGTGTGTTCCCCTATTGCTGTGTGTTCCCCTGTTGCTGTGTGTGTTCCCCTGTTGCTGTGTGTGTTCCCCTATTCCTGTGTGTGTTCCCCTATTGCTGTGCGTGTTCCCCGGTTGCTGTGCGTTCCCCTGTTGCTGTGCGTGTTCCCCTTTTGCTGGGTGTTCCCCTGTTGCTGTGGGTGCTCCCCGGCTGCCCCAGCCGTGTCCCCGTGGCGCTGCCCCGCCCCCAGTGATGCCCTGTTGTCCCCGCAGCCATGTCGGACCGGCAGGAGAGCGCCTTGATCGAGCTCATGGTGTGCACCATCAGACAGGCCGCCGAGGCACATCCTCCCGTGGGCAGGGGCACCGGCAAGAGGGTGAGTGGGGCTGCAGCTGCCTGGCTGGCAGCAGAGCACTGGAGATATTTGTAACACCACATTTGGACACTTCTGCAGTAGAATTTTTTAATCGGTGTTTGTGTTTCATCTGAACACGTCTAGGAAAAATACTAGAAATTCTGTTTCTGGACATGTTTGGTTTTCTTTTTGATTTTGGGGTTTGCATTACCAAGTTAAGCAATATAAATTTACAGCATGAAAGTCCTTTTTTTATTATATTTTTGGATGTTCTTTTTATCATACCCCTACCTTACATTTGTAATGTACCCACATCTCCAGCCCCTAATGTTAAAACCAGATTTAGAGTGGAAAATGTGGGAGCGGAGCAGACTACCTCTTACTGTCTTCCATAGAAACAAATGTGCTTCTAATATGGACATAAAATTTGCAGAAAAGTCAACAGGATCTTCATCACGTGGGTGTTTAAGCACTGGAACAGGTACTAGGAGTTGGTACAAGCCCTTTCTGTGCTTGGCGGTTTTTGAGACCTGACTGGGCAAAGCCCTGATCCTCCCAATGTGACCCCTGGGCTGACTCTGCTTTGAGCAGGAGGGGTGAGACTGGGACCAGTCTGAATGTGTCTGTGGTTTTAGGCATCCATCCTCTTTGGCCTCTTCCACTGAGTGCCCTAAAAATTTCAGAACTTTACATTCTGGCCAAATCACCTCTTTAGTTTATTTTATAGCCGCTGTTTGAGCACCAGTGGAAGGCCATTCCTAAGGCTGGACGTGGAATTTTAAACACTTCAGTATAAGTCACGGGGGCAGGGTAATAACAGGCTTTCAGCTGTATTCTCCATAATACATAAATTCATCTATGTTCCAAAGCAGTCTCAGCTTCTTAGACATATTCCCCTGATTTTTGGTAGTCCCCATCTTATTTAGGATAGACTAAATGGAATAAACCCACATGAACATATGGTACTTCTGTTAGCATCCATTCTAGATAATCATAACTAGTGTGTTAAAGAAAGCCACAGATTTAATAAAGATGAAATCTGGAGACAGTCTTGGCATTCTCTATTGCTAAAATAATGCAGTTACTTCTTAATTTTTATGTGCCAAAGCTGATTAGTCTCATGTCCAGAAACAGCATCGCAGGAAAAGCTCCAAGAAACCATCAATTTAAACATGCTTTATGTGCCTTAATTTATAAAGCATGTTCTTAGGAATTCCTAATTTATTAAAACATTTCAGGGTTGAAGAGGGAAACCATGAAAGCACTTCCTCAAATTTATACAAGCGCATCTTATCTTTTGTTACCAAAACTGTATTGTAAGCACAACTTTTTTGTCTCAAGCTGCAAACCTTTCTAGCAGGCAAAGTGACCTTTAAATTTAAAAAAAAAAAAGTCATGTTGGTGTTTTCTGTTTGGAGCACCAAACAATGTCAGTATTAACTTTCTGAGTATTTTCTGTTTCTCAAGAGATCCACAGCTCAATTCAGTGAAGTTCGGCAAATTGCTCAGTCTTAAGTTTTCAATGTCTGTATTTGGAGCTAAAGAAAACACATCCTTAAAACAGATTTCGCCTTCTGAAGGATGATCAAAAGTCATGCTGGGGACCCAGATCAGTTCCCAGTGACCAGGGAACAGCAGTATTTGGTCCCCAGAACATGACTGGGCTGTCAGGGCTGGGATTCTTACCTGGGTTTGCGCTGCTCCGAGCTTGGCTGGTGCTGCCCCGGTGGGTGTGCAGGGGCTGAGGCTGCTCTGGGGCCGTCCCTGCACCGTGCACTGTGCACGTGGTGTCTCGTCCTGGTTACTGATCCATTCCCCCCACTTCCACGCTGATTTGGGTTCCTGCTGACACAGGGCCTGGCATCCAAGCCCGTGCCGTGTGTCCAGCTGCTCCTCCTCCCTTGCACAGCCGTGTAGGGGTGACACTTAGCTTTTGCTGCTTTTCAGTTAGACCATGGGCCGTGGGATGGTAACTGCAGAGATCTCTGCCTTGTCACTGGAGATTTGTCCTGTCTCGTGATCCCACCAACTTCTCTGAGTTGAAACAGGAGCAGATTTCTAATTAAGCATTCACCTTCTTGTGAAATAGTTTCTCCTCTGACTTCAGCTTGTAACCCTTACTCTGCAGTCTGGCTGATTGGCCACGTGAATCATTAGCTAACTTGAGTATTTTATTATCATTATTTGTTTGCAAATGTATTCTTTCCTTTCCTGAAGCCAGGAAGCCAGATTAAGCTTTGATGAAGCATGCTGGTTTGATTATTGTCTCTCTGGTCACTGTTTCGAGGGGGCTTTGCTCTGACCACCTTAGTGCTTCAGTACCTCCCTGTGAACTCGGATGTACGTTCTCCCTGAAAATTCCATTCCAGTTTAGAGAGGAGGCCATGAATCTGCTAATGAAAATCATTGTTACAGTGTGGTTTGGTTTTGGTTTTCTTCATTGTACTTCAGGTTGCCCTGAGGTCTTACATTAACTCTTGGTTTAATGTGTGAAAGCCAGAGCTCAGTACACTTGGAAACAATAGCAGAACTTCCACAGACTTGGGTTATATTTGAATTTCAAGCCTAAAAAGATGCTGATATGTGGAGACAATGTCATGCTGGGTGATACAGTATTTTCCTTTTCAATCAC
This sequence comes from Dryoscopus gambensis, assembly GCA_013389985.1. NCBI lineage: Eukaryota > Metazoa > Chordata > Aves > Passeriformes > Malaconotidae > Dryoscopus > Dryoscopus gambensis. Next base: position 314,556 of record WEIT01012347.1, on the reverse strand, counting down.
AACTTCTTAGGACACACAGTCCTCCCACTTAAGCACTCTTCAGCCCAAATATGTTTTGAGTTTTTTATTCCCTCCTCTTTTGATTTATTAAAAATACACTTGCATGGATTTTTGTAATACAATGTTTAGAAAAGTTAATGAATGCTATATGCAGAAACTGTATTTACTGTAGTTATGTTTGATCACTTCCAGGTCTTGACAGCAAAAGAAAGAAAAACTCAGATAGACGACAGAAATAAACTGACTGAGCATTTCATTATTGCACTTCCCATGCTGCTATCAAAGGTATAGTTTTCAACAAAATAAATCTTGCACTGGGATTTACAGCTGTCTTTAAACTTTCTCATTCTGTAGTGCAGGAGTTTATTTTTACTTCCCTGTTGTTTGTTTTGTTTCCATGATGTTCCAGTATTCCGCTGATGCTGAGAAGGTTGCAAACCTCCTGCAAATCCCTCAGTACTTTGACCTGGAAATCTACAGCACGGGCAGAATGGAAAAGGTATCGTGCCTTGGGCAGGAAGGGTGGTTGCTCTCAGGCGTGCCCACTGTTCAGCCCCCAGGGCTGTGCCTTTGTTTGGCACGTGAGCAGTGCAGCCTTGGCTGGCTGTTCTGGCAGTGGCTGTGCTCAGCATCATTGTCCCGTGAGGGGAAAGCTGAAGTTCTTTTCTGCTCTGCAGCATCTGGATGCCTTACTGAAGCAGATTAAGTTTGTTGTGGAAAAGCATGTGGAATCAGATGTTCTGGAAGCCTGCAGCAAAACCTACAGCATCCTCTGCAGTGAGGAATACACCATCCAGAACAGAGTTGACATAGCCCACAGCCAACTTATTGACGAATTTGTAGATCGATTCAACCATTCTGTGGAGGATCTACTGCAAGAGGTTTGTTTTCTTAAAATTGTTGAAGCCAACTGCCTAAAATATGCCAGGATAGACTACGGAAAAACATTCTTAGCAAGCCGTGAAATTATCCATCTGAAAACGTAGTGCAGCAGCAGCAATTTCGTAATTATTTGGAGCCACTTCTCGCTGTGGAAAGTCCCTTACAGTAGCCATTAAGCCTTCAAATCATTGATGGTGTAAAACAAGACTGGGACAATCCTGCTTCTGAAAATTCTGTTGAGTATTAAAACAGTCCACATAAGAAATTAAGCAGATGAGTGGGTGAAAGATGATGAAAAATGCAGAGGAGGTTTCATTTACATTAATGCTTGTAGTGGTACCAGTAGTCCCAAATGGATATGCAGGCAGCAAAATCAAGATTGGATTATGTTTTGAATGGAAGAGAGGATTTAACAAAGTATGTATAATGACATATTAAAAGAGCCCTGGGAAGAGTAAAAGATACAGGTCTGAAACTTGGAAGTACCTGGGATTTAGTTGTAAGAACTTATCCTTCAAAATGCGTGAGACAGAATACATTAAATAAGAATAGAAACCGTACTCATTTTTTCCTCCTTTGCAGCAGTTTAACTTTGTGTAGCACTACTTAATTTGTTGTAATTTTCATGCCTATTAAACATAACATAAGAGCTGCACAGACGTTTTTCTTTGCATGTAGTCATGCACTGCAGTGTGGCAGATACATTTAATTTTTGGTGTACATTTAGAGAAAGTTAAGCTAAGTCCCTGATTTAGAATGGCATATTAAAGGAAATATGCCTTTTTTTCCTATTTTTATATAGCATGCCACATACAGGCGCACTGTAAATGTGCCTTGTCATGCTGCAGAGTAAATAAAAATGTTTGTATAGCTGCAGAAATGTGCATGAGTGAAGTGTGGAAGCCTTCCACAGCCCAGAGGAGATGAGGCACCACTGTGCCCTCTTTCATAAACTACATGGAGCTTGTTGTCTACCCGTCTGCCATTTTTGGTGTACTGCCTCGTAAGTTTCTGATCAGAACCTGGAAAGACAGTCCAGAATTTGTTCTCCATCTCTGCCCACCTGCGTGCGCCAAGGGAATCCTTCCAGCTAATGCCACATGACACCTTAGGCTGGGTTTTTGAAGTTCCTCACCTCTGGCCAACAGGACCAAAACCTGACTTGTGCAGCAAAAAGGGCTAAGGCTGGGCAGCCCTACAGGGGTCCAGCTTCAGAACCACCCAGGCTGCCCCACAAGGGTCCAACTTCAGAACCACCCCATGGATGCCCAGCAACTGAGCACTGGAAATAGTGGCCTTTTAGAGGCCTCTCCCTTCCTGGCGCTGCTCCAGAGGTCTCTCTGGCCTCACCCTTTACCCAAGGGGAGACGGAGGAGAGCACTGGGGTGCTGGGATTTATAAATGCCTTCCTGAGAGTCTTCTCAGGAGAAATGGACTAGGACAGAAAAAGATTTTTCCTGCAATTTTCCTTAATTTTGTTTTTTCTTCAGAACTGCTCCATGACTGCTGTTGAACCGGGAAACCAGTATCTGCTTATTCCCACTCCTTTTCCCTTCATCACTCTTTGCCAGTGGCCTCCCTTTGTGCTCCAGTGCAGGAAGCTCTAAAGGCTGCCCTGGGGCTGCGGGGCAGAGCAAGGACCAGGCTCCTGAGGGGCCGTGGGCCGGGACGTTGGGCTCCTCTGAGGGGTCCCCTTCCTTTACACCACAGGGAGCAGAGAAAGGCCAGCGAGGCCTCATCATCCTGGCGGGTATTCACTCCCAGGAGAGCAGGGCAAGGCTTTCAGAGCAGCACTGTGTCTGACAGGCATCTGAGAAATTAATTCAGAGCCTTAGATGTTTAAGGAAAAGTGAGTGCGTAGGTCAGACATGGGACACAGAGATCTGGAGACAGAACCAAGACAAAAGTAGGAGAAGACAAGAAAGAGAACAGCAGTAGCAGGGATTTAAAATTATGGCCTTTGTGATACTCTTTTTTAAGTGATGCTTGTTTGAATAATTAATTTTAATAAGTCTATTTCATCATTTTAAAGACATTTTAAATTAAAAATTTTGCATACTGGTACCCAAGCAAGTATCCCACTGCTTTATGGCTTCTCACTGGACAGATAATGAGAGAAACATTGATTGACAATTGCATCTGAAGGCAGGAAGATGTCTTAATTGTTAGGCTTTTAGATGGAAAAGAAATTATCAAAATGAAATGGAGAAGAATAATTGTTGCGAGTGGGTTTTTTATTTCAGAAAATTGCTGGGGAAATTAGGGTTGGAAATACCTTATTTTCACTTGATTCACTAAGGGAAATTGCTGTTTAGTTTGCAGAAAATAATAAAATTATGTTGTAGCATGTTCATCAGCTGGTGATTAAAGCTGGTGGTTCAGTCCTTTCTGTAAAATAAGACAGAATTCAGATTTTGGTCTTGGGAATGATTTCTACTGCTAGAGGATGCCGGTTTGGATATTAACACAGTGATAATCCTGAATATTGTCAGATGATCTTGCTTATTTTTTAGTGCTGTGCCGTGGTTACTTAAATATTATGGAATCTACATAAAAGTCACTGGAAAATTGGGAGGCAGTTTTGATACCAGTATAAAGCCCTAAGAAGCTGCTCCTGCCTGTGCAGTAACGTACTGGGCTAAATTGCTGGGCTCTCCTCATGGATTGCCTTCCCTTTGCAGGGAGAAGAAGCTGATGATGATGACATATACAACGTGCTCTCCACACTGAAGAGGCTGACCTCTTTTCACAAGTAGGTGGTGTTTTCCCTCACAGATTTGTGATGTTAATTTTATCCTTTCAGCAAGTATCAGCAGTGTCAGGTGTGGGGAAATGCGAAAACACGTGGCCTGAAATGGGGAGATGGAGGAGTGACTGGTGGTGTTTGTCAGTAGAACAGTTTGGGTTGATGTGGGTCCTTGCTCAGTTCGGGCCATGACCTTTGCAGATGGGATTTGCAGGTGGCACCCCTTCCCTTGCACCCAGTGCTCCTACAGCCATGAGTAAGTTACTACAGGTCCTGCTCCCCTGAGCAGCACAGTCAGGGCACAAGAGACACTTCTCTGCCACAAACCTGTGCTTTGGGCCTCAGCTTAGGAGAGTCTGCAGGAAGCTGTTTCTCAATGCCTTTAAGCTGCTTCTCCTCAAAATTATGGAATTAATTAGTAGTCACAGTAATAATAATTAATAGTTTATGGCGAGAACCTGGAAGATGCATTTTCTTCCTGCAGTTGAATTGTTGGCCAGGTTTCCCTGTGTGGATTGCACAGAATCTCCCTCACCAGGCGCGAACCAGCTTTTCAGGTTCCTGCTGCTCTCAGACCTACAGGCACCCTCAGCACGTGCAGAGCAACCTGGAGAACTTCACTGCAACTGTGAATTCTGGAGCACAGCACAAAGGCCTGATCTTCCCTCTGTGAACTGCAGGAAGCATTTGCTCCTGGTCAGCATGAGAGAAAGCTTCATGTGCAGGTGGCTGAGCCACAAATAATTTCTTCCTTATCACAGTGTGGGAGAGGACCTTCCTTCTGCCAGCTCTTCTATACAGCTGGATTTTTTACAGTGTTGTGATTTCATTTCTTTCTCTGTGCTTAGATGTCACTTATCCCGAATCCTGCATTGGATCACTGTCTTAAATGGTTCTGCAATCTCTACTTTTTGTTGCCATTCAAGGAGAGTCCCACAAAGATCATTAAATCGTTACTAATTTCCATAGTGCAGCAGGCTGACACATGTGCAAATTAGCTTTGCAGTCTCCCTGGTAACATGCTGGAGCCACTTCTGCCTTTCCTGAGGGGACCTGGGAAAAGCTGTACTTCACATCCAGGAGAGAAGCACAGACCTTAAGGCTTTCCTGAGAGGCTCCCAAATATATTTTTCCCTCAGGGTTCCAGGTCCCTAGAGTTAATTCAGACCATAAAGAAGCTTTGTAGAATAACATACAAATGAGGGTCAGGGACATCACCTTCAAAAAAACAGGAAAGAGCAAAGGATCAGAGCTGGAGAGCTGCAAAACAGCTAATGTATCATTTCTCAGCTGATTGGTTATTTATTACTGTAGTTCAATAGGAATTTCTAATATCTGCTTGCATATAAAGAAGTAATGAGATCTTCATTAGTGTCTTGAACGTTACATGTGATGTGATCTCTTTGTGGTAGGAAATAATAACACCACATGAGCCAGAATTTCTGCTGAACCTTTAGCTATGAGAGAGGATCTTCAATTCAAAGTGCACGTGGAGTGTCTGTCTCAAAGCACAGTGGCTGTGGTCTGACTCTGTCATTGTCTGTTTTCACCTGGGACTCAAAAGAAACTTAAATCAGGAGATCTCCTGAATGGGCACTGATAAAATGGTTGCTGGGGCTTTGGGCAGGAACAAGTCCCCGTCTTCTTCCAGGGAGAGAAACTCCAATGCACCTTATCCATGCTTTTGTTCCCTTGGTACTTGCTGCTGCTTCATACTTTAAGAAAAGCAAGGTGGAAAATACAGGGTAAGGGATTATGAGAAAAGCCTTCCAGACCAAAAGGCTTCTATACTGGGATTTCCCAAGCCTGAGCTAATCCTCTTTCTGAAAGGGCCATGACAGCAAAGGGCTCACAGCACAGTTTTTGATTAATCAAAACAGGGATATCAGTGCATCAATACAAATTAAATTCATCATTACAAAGTTTCCTTCCACATTTTCAGAATACAATAATAAATTTTCTTGAGATCTTCTGAGTAGAACTCCTGGAGTATCCACTTGGGGTATTTTTTACCAGAATCTCACAGATACTTAGAGCATTTAAGTACATGGAGGCAATATTTTCTGTATTGACTCCATAGTAATTCAGTTGAACTTTCACACGTGACACATCAGTGCTGTAGCAGTTTGTATGCTGCAAAATCTCAGCATCTTTTACATACTTACTTCAGTAAATCGGATGCAAGACACATCCCAAGCATTCCCACTGTTCCCTCGGGTGTGCCTGTTGGTTCTGCCTTGCACGAAGGACATGGTTTCCCATTTAGAAACCAGCAGCGCTGCTATCACTGTCCAGTAGTCCTCAGATATGATACAACATTTGCTTCCTTCGCACCTCCACACTGGCTCATCAAAGCCACAGGGACTATCATAACTCTCAGATAAAACCAGTGTGTATCAGGGTCAGTGTGATCAGTCAGGACACTTCCCAGACAGGTAAATTCATGGTCACATCATCACATCATCTCTTCCTCATAGAGAAACTCTTTGCTTAACATTTTTTTCAGTAGTTGAGCAGTGTATCCCTCAGACTGAGTTACTCAGACGTTTGTTATATCCAGAAGAAGTAGAAATGATGATAAATGAAACCTCATTAGAGAAATTAGACCGTATCAGTAGCACAGCTGCTCAAAGCCCAAGGCACAGCTTCCCTCTCTTTGCAGCTCTTGAAGAAGTGAAGCAGTTTGGTGGGTGGAAAGGTCACCTCTTGGAAAAGAAACTTTTCTAAGCTACTTTTTGCCATACTTTTGAGAAACACTGTGAAACTGGTACCTTTGCCTCACCTGCCTCTTGTCTGGCAGAAATGTGCCCCAGCAGACAGGGCTGCCCAAAAGGATTAAAAGAAACCTGGAATGAAATACTGGTGCTTCTGTAATCCATGAAGAGTCTGACATGGAAGGAGCTAAGGGGAAGTTCTGCGTTGTGTGAATTTTCTTCCTGGGAGCCTCTCTGCCAATCTGAACCTCTGTGGGGAATTGTGTGGTGCCCAAGGTACCTTTATAACTATGGTTTTGATGGCTAAGTAGCTCAAAAGAGATAAGGAGGTACCAGAATATGCCTAACTGTAATGTGGAGGCTCTGCTTTAAGATAGTTTCCATTGAAAAGCTGTGTGTAACTGGCACAGAGTTAGAATTGAGCCCTTCTTGAGCTCAGTTGTAAGGCCAGGCTGAGGGCAGGGAGCTCAGTGTCCCCAGCTGTGGGGGCATGGCCCCTGTACCAGCTGCCTGACGGGAATTTCTGAGCTGAAAAGGCAGGAATGAGACGGTTTTTCATTTCATATTCTCTGTATGATAATCTGTGCTGATATCTGCCTCTGCACTCCAAGGAGACTTCACTGCTTTAATTACAGTGCTGTAATTAAGGAGGTACCAGTCTGCCTTGCTGGCAACCTTGTGGTTTGTGGAAGCAGCATCTCTGTGCTTAATATCACCAGTCAGGGGCAGCTCTTTGGCAGCCTTTAATTTATCTCTGAAACATTTTATTTTAGTACCTCAAAGATGATCTAAGTCTGTGAAATATTTTTACACTTTTTACATTTTTAGTTCTGATTTTTTTTTTAGGTTTTCCTATTCTTCTATTCATGGATTTGAGCTGGAAGTCAAGGTGCACCTTGGCTTTAATGGCACAGCCCTGGAGTGCTCAGTGCACTCTGATGGTTCTCTTTTCTGTGAAGCTCTTACCAGAGGCATTTTCCAGGGCTGACACGCTCCAGCGTGGGAGGTGTTCCGTGGCAGGGCTTCCAACAGGACCTGGGCATTCCCAGTCCTCCGTTCAGCCTCTGTCCCTTTTGAAACTAGAGGGTTGCTCCTTGTGGCTGAGCAGGGCAGTTAATGATTTAACCCAGGGCAGGCCCAGCGGGTGGGAGGAGTGAGCTTGGCTGGATGGTCCAGGGGCTGGGATGAGTCAGGTGCAAGAGGCTGCTGCATCCAGTTGAGACTCCCAGTTCAGTCTCAGTATCCCTTCTTCCAGGTGAGTATTTTCATCAGCAAGTTTCTGATTCTTCTGAGCTGGCTTGCTCTTTCATTTCATAGATGTTTTATAAACTGTTTCAAATTATCTCCGTTTATTTCCACTACAGAAAAATGTTTTAAACTTACATTTGCTTGCTGAGAGAGAATTTTTGTCTTTCAGGCAACCTGATGTTTTTCAGTTTCTTCTGTATTTCTCATTTCTCTATTAAAAAGCCACTTCATGAGCTGTTGAGGTCTGTAAGGCTGTAGAGTATTTGTTCCTAATGTCATTTTTAGTTCTCTCACTGGTAAAATCAGGTTGGTGCAACTGCAATGTGGAACAGTGAGTGGGGTGGCACCACCATCTCTGTGTCATGTCCATGTGTTATCATATCTCACTTCAGATATTCAGGAAATTTAATATCTAGTGGTAATGTGTATTATTTTTCAAATACAGTAGAAAAATATACACTTTTATTTTGCTTAAATCCATTTTTATTCAGTAGATATTGATGGAGTTTGGCTGTAGTTTCTGCTGCCATGCCAGGGAAGGGTTTTCTGGGGTTCTGTCAATGTTTCCAGAAGAGGAAAGATAATTTAGAGAGAGAAGCAGCAGCTACACCTAAGTAGCCTTTATAGGTGTGTGGTATGGAGAGAGTTTATCTCCTCCCTACAGAAATCCTGTGTAGTAAAACATTCTTCCTGGGTTATCAGAAAGCCTGACTTGTGCTTTTAGCGTGGAGGGAGCTGCTGTGCAGCTGCTTGGGCAGCTGTACAAACCCGCAAAGCTCTCTGGGCTGGGAGTTCTGAGGAACACAACTAACCCCTCTTTGTTTCCTCTCGTTCTAGTGCTCATGATCTCACCAAATGGGATCTGTTCAGTAACTGCTACAGATTGCTGAGAACTGGAATTGAACATGGAGCTATGCCGGAACAGGTACCCTTAACAACACCTGCACTGCATCACTTGGGTGTCCGAGCTTCTGAGGAGGCTGGTTGTTCAGAAATTCAAAAGTTCAAAGCACTTCAGTGATGTAGGAAAAACAGAGTTTGGAATGAAATTTATGGTGGAGTCAAGGGCTGTTAGGAGGTGGAAAACCTTGGATTCTGTGATTTTTGAGCTCCTTCCCTCACGTTTCTCATCTCTAAAGGTGGGAATAGCTGATGTTCCTGGCTCTGAAAAGCAGTGCATCAATCCTGATGTTTACACTGAAACCCAACATTGTAAGCCTTGGCTGTAATTAGAATTATCACAAATGATTACTGTGCACTGAAGGTAAGATGGAAGCTTATGAAAACCAGGGAACTAGAACATCCTAGTGGAGTTCTTTTAGTGAACACATATTGGACTTTGTTCCCTGAGAGTTCAGTTTTTGTTTCTCGTGGGCAAGCACAGGAACCATGTCATATTCTCCCATGATTCCTGTTTAAGCTGTGGAATTCCTACTTCAGCATGTAAGCACATTTTAAGTTTTGATTTGGTTTCAGTTAGAAGCAAGTTGTTAATTCTAACTCAGCTTCATTTAGAAAAAAGAAATTCTCATGAAATTCTGAATGGGAATTTTGTAGGACGGACCCTACCCTAAGAGGAGGTATTGCCACACAGTGTTTGGCAGTCCTGGCTTTGAGCTCTGGGACCTTCTACTCTTTCTGCAGTTGCTGCTTCATGCTGGAGTTGTGCTCCCTGGAGGTCCAGGGCTGCCAGATAAAACCTGTCTGTGCAGCTGCCAGCCATCCTCAGTTTCTGGATCTGACCGTGTATGGCTCTCCAAATGCCTCCATGAGCTCTTAGGGGAAAGGTCCTGAAATCTGAGTTCTGCTCAGTATTTCTTCCTGCAGGCCACCCTGAGGAGTTTGGCAGTTGTAGCGCCTAATCTGGGTTTGAACTGTTCCATAGACACTGTGGATGCTTTCCTGGGCACCATGGATATGACCCTGCTGTTCTCCATGCGACAAGTTGTATTTTCTTCCCGTTTCTAGCAATTGGGCTGCATGTTCATTTGACAGTAGAACAGATTTCCAGGCTGTTTAATAGTGAAGCCAGGTTTAGAGGTATTTACACAGATGCTTTTTGAGAGGTGCAGATGTTGGGTTGTACTTCTGTCACGCTGTGACATCCCCTCTTGCACAGTTTTCTGGTGTTTCCCAGCATTTACACAGTATTTTTTCACCTCTAGTAGGCTGATTTCTTACAGCACCAAACCAACCAAGGGAAAACATGATACCCTTGAAAACAAAAAGTGCTACCTGAGAGCTGCTCCTGTCTTTTCACCACGAAATGCATGATAGATTTTCTGTACACTTCCTGCTGTGCCTGCTGTTTGCAGCGTGTGGGATTCTGTGTGTTCTTGTGTTACAGATCGTTGTCCAGGCACTGCAGTGTTCCCATTACTCTATTCTCTGGCAGCTGGTGAAAATCACTGAGGGCTCCCCTTCCAAAGTAAGTGGCCATTTGATCATACGGATTTGACTGACAGAGCACAACTTACCTAAAAAGGTGTTATCCCTGATTTCTTTGTAACTTCCACTCTTGCCATCATATGTTGTCATTTATAACACATAATATGTTGATGTTCAGATTTGTTCCATATTTCAGGATGTGTTTAACACCATGCATAAGTCTAAGCAATGCAAATAGTCTTTATCAGGATTTTATAGCAGCTAATTATTGTATTTTTGTTGCTGAGGGTAATTAATGCACTTTATTGTGAGTACTGCAGTTTGCATGGCTGATAAGGAATGTTGACATGAACAGTTGTGAGCAATACTGTTGATCTGTAGACCACAGATAGCTAAATCTTTATGTGTAGTTATCTTGCTTATCCTCTAATTACACCTTTTATGTTGCAATAGAAATGGCAGGGCACTGGCAGTGACAATTGCTAATAAAAAGCAAATGCACAGAAAGTATGATGCAGTCAGGACAAAGTGACATGTGACTATTCCAGGACCTTTCCTTAGCCCTTTTCTCAGTCAGAGGCCAACATCCTGTTTTTTCAGAGCTTTTTCAGAAGTAATACATCAGATTAAAATGGTATGAAAACTGAAGTAATAATTGTACTTCTCCATCAGCATCAAAAAGGAAAAGGTGTTATACTGAAGTGCTACTCAAATAAGCATTTTATGCATTGAAAAGTGATAAAAATACCTAGTAAATTCTCTGAGTTGTTTTGAATACTGACATTAACATTTAAAAATAGCTACTAGACAAAAAAAGAATAATTGTTATTCTTTATTCTGGCTTTTGTTCCCGTTTCCCCCTCTCAGCCTGTCTCTCATCAGCATGCTGGTAGTGTACCATACTGCATCTTGGAACTCGGAAAACTGAATCCATCCCATTTGTTTTAAATGAGCGCAGAATCTGACCACAGGAAAGCATCTCCAGTCCTCTGCTGGCAGCGCTGCTCTCCTCAGGGAGCACTGTCACGGTGCCAGCAGAGGCCGAGCCCTGCTGCAGCCGCAGTGCACAAGCCCCGGAGCTCGCCCCGGTCGCCCTCCAGCCCCCCCTGGGAGGGAAGCCGGCTGCTGCTTCCCCGTGGGGCCGGCTGCTCCCAGCGCCCGGGCACTGCCTGCGGCGCCTTCGTTCAGCTTTCCGCACCTGCTCGGGGCTGCTGGGCGTGCTGGGGTTCTCCCCCGCTCCTGAGCACTGCAGCGGTCCTTTCCTCCTGCTGCTGGGCTCGGCCTTGCCTTGGCCTGGGGGCAAGTGCCCAGACACAGAGGAGTTCTCATCACCCTTCGCTGCATTTCTCCATTTGTTGGAACAAAGTAGAGCAAATTGCTGCAGTATAGCACAGGTGGTGCAGGGACAGCTGTCAGCATTGCTGGAAAAAAGTTTCATGTTTTCTTGTGTCTCAGTTACAGCGAAAGAAACACACTTAGCCATGACCTCCAGCTGGGGATTAACATACAGCCTCTCTCTGCATGGAGCGTGGTACAAACTTTGCATTTTGGTGCCCAGGTATTCATGTGGCTGCTGTTACGATGTGACCACAATGGCCCAGTTAAACTGAAAAAGAAAAAAACCTTTATTTATTTCAGGGGCTGAGATTTTCTTGTAGACAAGCTTAGTGCAACTGTATGGGTTTGCCTACTTTCTCAAAATAGGATGCATTTGCATGAGATGTCTTTTTATGAGGTGAGTGCAGAATAGCTTTGATCTCTCCTGTATTTCTAATCCTGTTGTAATTCATGTTAGACATAATGTAGTTCATAGGAGTGGAAAGGAAGAGAACTCTGAAGAGTCGCTCCAGAATGGCCCTGCCAAATAGAAGTCAGTTTGGCTTTGCCCCATGAAAATCATAATTGCTGTCACTTAGAGAACTCTTAGCAATTTGTTGTTTGGGGTTCCACCCCAGCTTCTACAAAATAATGAGTTTTGTGCATGCTTAGTTCCAGGGAAGCCCTGCATTAGGGCCCTGCAGCTCTTCAGAGTGGCAGCAGCCACAGCTGAGGGTAAAAAGGCAACCACAGACCTGGCTGTGGCTGGAGCACTTTGCTATCAAACTTTCCACTCGAGTTTATTCACTGTGAAAGTAGATCTGATCTGCACTGTATCTGGCATTTCATCCATTGGGAGATCATTTTCCCCATGGCTGGTTTATAAGTCATTATTTAGGCTTGGAAATTGGCAGACATTAAAGGGCATCACTTGTAAGGTGTAGGTAGACAAAGGCATTAACACAAGCATCTCAGAATGAAAAATAGTGTATTTCATGAGTATTTTTGAACTGTTGAGGCTTTTACAGGAACATTTCTGGCACAGCAGTGTAACATGTAGATCCGTGCAGGTTTCTAGGGCTGCTTTGCTGCATCTATAATGATCTCAGGGTGGGGGGTGGTGATGGTGTGTAGCCCCAAGTGGCATCTTTGGTAGACCAATGGATGTAGCTGTAAAAAGTAGAGAGGCTTTTGGCCTCACAGGTCTTCTGGGTTTGAGATGAAAGCAGAAGATTACAAAGCAAAAGACAAGCTGAGAGCAATTGCTTGGTTTCTATTTAGATAGAAAACAGGTAAACTCTGACCAGGAAGGAAAAGGTTGTTGATACCTATAGAGGGGTGAGAGCAGGGGAAGGAGATGTAGTAAGAGAGTTAGGAGGAGAATTAGTGGGGAAGGAAGGAAGATAAAAGATGAAAATGGAGAGAAGATAATTTATAATACGTCATAAAACTAATCTTCAATCTTTGTTTTTCTGTATCCCATAGATCTATGAAGTTTTGTTCCCAGGCTCATGTTTCAAAGATGATTTTTTAGCTTTCCTTTGAACAACCAGGCTGAGAGATCAGAGATGGAGGGATTGATTTGTAAGGAATGTTCATCTGCTGCCAGCTGGGTCATTTGCGTGACTTCATGCTGGCAGAAGTAGCTGCTCTGTTTCACCTCGTTAGGTGCCATTTAGGCAGTCAATGCCCAGGATAAGGTATATGAACACTTGGGAGTTGCAAGTACAGGAATAAAAGCTGGAAACAAGTACAAGTGTCTTGCCAAGTCTTACATTTGTTATTCAGGTGTGCTCTGCATCCATCAGGTGTACCTTTTATTGCAGGGAGTTTGCAGATGGGATGGAAAATTCTGGTAAGATTTCCTTCAAATTGAATTCTTTGGCTACAGTTCAGAATTGCTTGGTAGTTTTTGTATCTTGTATTAATTCTGTGGTAGAGTCATACTTGACAACCAGAGGCATACACTGGGAACAGAGTCATTTTGGAGTGAAGTTATTTTTTGTCTGGTCTTCAGATGGCTTGTGAAAAAGACAGCCCTGTCCTGAGAGAACTGCCCTTGTTTGGGAGCAGTCCTGGGCATGATGCCCAAGCCAGGGCACATTAGTTGGTTACGAGGGATACCTCAAACTGCAGCTGTTGGGCATGTTCTGGATCATGGCTCCCTACCTGAACCAGGTGTGTTGGGCGGAAGCCTCCATGCGTGTGGCAGGGAAAAGCTCAACTCTTGTGGTTTAAATGAAATTAGGATCAATTCAGCTCACTGATTTATTAACAACGCATAATTGACCTACAGCCAGTGCAACACATCTCCAGGATAACTTACCAGCTCTGCAGAATACAGGACCAGAATATTGGACACTTCTATAATGTTAATGAACACCTCTGAATTCCAAACTGCCCCTCAGCTGGTCACAGGTTACTGAAGTCCCTTCCCCAAGACACAAAGAGCTCTTCTTTCTCCAGGCTGTTACCAGTAGGGTGCTCTGCAGGTTGCCCCTCACTGTGCAATGTCATTTGTAAATAGAGCTAAAGGGAGTGATATCAGCATAAAAATGTATCAAAGACATTTTAGCAGAAGGGTGATAATTAATGATTATTTGAATTATTAAGAAAGTCCAAATTCTCTGCCCGATAACAAAGATTTCACCAGTTAAATACAGCAGGGAGTTGGGGCAGAGTTACTTCAAGCTAGCCTATGAAGAAAAGGGTGTCCTGTGGAGTCATCTTGGTGTCTAAAATCTGAATTGATTACTGAAAGGAGATTGCAGCAGGTAAGGATGAAATGTGTAAGCCTTGAAATATCCCCGGTCCGATGCTCTAACCTTTGGTCTCCCTCTGTCCATGTTCAGTGGAGGCGGAGGCCGTGTGGGCTGTCGGTGCACACTGGTGCTCTTTGGGCTAACCAGCACTGAACTGGGACCAGGTGGCTGATCCTCCATAGCTTGTGGGAGCAGCCTGTTGTAGGCTGGAGGAAAACTCTTCCTCAGGTGAAAAGGGGTTTGAGGGTGGTTCCATAGGAAACTGGTAACTTCTCCACTGGAGTTCTCTCATCTGTCAGTCTGGGGGAGCAGGTACAGTCCTGAGGCAGGAGACCTGGGGATTAGAACATACACTTATTTCCATCTGAATTTCTTCAGCCGTGTCCCAGGTGCCCAGGACATTGTGCTGTGCACTGTATGTGTATGTACTGAGACGGAAATACTTGCAGAAAAATAGGGTCCTGAAACTTAGAACAGTAAAAATAAAGCATGAATAGAGCAAATATTGAGAGGCAAGACACGGGTCAGCCAGTTGTGAGTGAGCAGCAGCCCAAGGAGCCAAATGCATGGCTATTAGAGTGTGTTCAGTGGGCAGAGGACTTAGGAGAGGGGATTTAAAAAGGGATTTAAAGAACAATGTGGTGACTTGGTGACTTTTCATATTTATATGGGCATGATGACAGAAGGCACAAAAAGCTGTGAGGGGAAGAAAAGTCATGAGGTGCAAAAGGCAAGACCATGTTCCACAGTCAGGTTGGAAGCTGAGGGCTCTGTGAAGTTGAAGTTAATACTGCAAATAATAAGTATTTTAGAGGAAAAGCAGTGAGCACATAGGGAGAAGATGGGGTTTGGGAGGTGAACATAGCAGAAGCACAACATTTTAAAATTATTTCAGTGGGAAAAAAGCTTTAATTTAAAGCTAGAAAGTAGCTGAAGAATTGTGGACACAGGTCTTTTGAGCACCCTGGTTCGGGTTTGGGTGGTGGCACAGCCTCCACTCCTTGCTCTCAGCAGCTCGTGCTTGTTCCTGCCGTGGAGCAGTTAAATTGCACAGTTGTGACCCTGTGGTTTTGTCTGACAGCCAACAGGATGGTAAAATGGTTTCATATCAGCTTTTCTGCTGGAGGCGGATCAGGTACTCACACCTCGAGAGCCTGGGCTGTGCACCTCGGAATGCTCAAACACTTGGAAATCTCTTTTTTTTCCTTCCCATTTTCTCTGTTGAAAAAAATCCCCACTCTGCAGTAGTCTGGGGATTTCTCCAAGCTCAGAAGAATTCCAGATGGCTCCATTGCACTGTTCAGTTGGGTTTTCTCCTGCTGTCTGTAACATGAAACTCCTCTATCATGCTGTGCTGCCAGGAGAGAGGGTAATACGTGCCGTGTACCTGCCTGTTAGTCACTTTGACGGAAAGAAAAATGGGAGACGCACTCATTCCCTTTTTAACCTGTATGGAGGCATTTTCGTAGGTTTTAGTTTCTCTGTTGAATTAGTGAACATCCAAATGGAAGGTAATTGTGATAGAAAGTAGAAAGCATGAAAGTGGTTGTAATCCCAGTGTTCAAAGGGGTAAATCAGGTGATTATATAACAGTGAACTGATAAGCCTGGCATCAGTCCTAGGTAGAATCTTGGAGTGGGAGATAGAAAACACAGTTGGTGCAAGGCTGAAGGGCTGAGAGCTAGGATTGGAAGAAACAGATCAATTTGTTGTTGAGAAGATTGCATTTTTGACTGAGAAGAAAACCAATTGAAACACTAGTGTCTGTAAGACACTAATACCACATTGCATTTCAGGTGCATGTTTGGACTTAATGAAACTCATATTCAATAGCTCAACACTGATCCATATGTTAAAGAAAATTTGTAGATGAGCAACCCTCACACAATGAAATAGTTTCTGATGCATTCCAGGAGAGATCTGTTCTCTGCTAAAAAAAGGTCATTTTTATCAGTCATCTGGGAAGGCACTGAAAATGGGGATGATACAGATCAGTTGGTGAACAAAATACAATTTAAAATTTTAAAAAAGAGGCATCTTAAGGTTGCCAAATGGGAGGCTTAAGTCCAGGAAAAAAGAGAGGTGATTAGTGGCAAGTTGCGGATTAGAACAGAGCAGAGCTGTGTTGCAGATTCTGTAATGGCAGGGTAATGCCATAGCACAAGGCAGCTGTGGCTGCATCGTCAGAGAAAAACTGACCAGGAGCAGGAAGGTGAGGGAGTGCCCAGACCCTCAGTGTCCATGTCAGCAAATCCCACTCGCTGCGCTGGAGGTGATGAGAGGCTCAGAGCCCTGGGAGCACTCGGGGTGCTCGGGCACGCTGGCAGTCCTGCCGTGTGCTGTGAATCGGCACGGGGAGAGCAGATGGACCACAAAAAGGCTCTGCAGTAAACACAGAACAACAGAGCTCGTGGCAGGAAGCATAAGAACAGCTAAAACCAGAGCTGAGACACATGGGCTGAACAGCCAGCGTCAGTAAAACATTTCAGCAGGGAAAACCTTGCCACGTGCATTATGTAGGTTCTTCACATTTGCTTGGAGGTTGTTCTGCAAGACATCCTCTCTTCCACGTGGAAGCTGGTAGAGCTGTCCTGGGGGAAGGTCTGCAGGGCATGGGCCAGCCATCCTGCTGTGAGTTCGTCTCATTTCATTTAATTTGGGGTTCTTGTTTTCTTCTTGGTGATTGGTTCATCATCACTGTAAAACCAAGGGACTGTTCCTGTGTGTGTTGTCTCTGAATACCTTATTTCTTTCACAGCTTCTTGTTGAATATATGAAATCATCACCATTTCTTTATTTTGCTTCCTCCTAGAAACTTCTTACTAATTCTTATATACTTTCTTTTTTAATGTTTATTCCAGGAGGACTTGTTGGTATTGAGGAAAACTGTGAAATCCTTCCTGGCTGTCTGCCAGCAGTGTCTATCTAATGTCAACACTCCAGTCAAAGAACAGGTAAAGGAAATGTCTGTCATGCCTTTAGAAAAGTGTGAGTGTTAAATTGTAGTAAAACTCAAGACAACACTACATCAAACTCAAATCATCTGTGCTCCTGTCTAAATAAACCTGAACAAACATCCCAGAAGAGCAGCTGTATTAACAGCACTTCCAAAGCTCATGACAAATTAACTTTTGGTTAACAGTAAGGAAGGATTACCTGGATGCTCAGGCTCATTTCCAGCCTCGTGACTTCGAGCATCCAACTCAGTCACCCCAAATGAAAGACTCTTCCTGTAGACACTGGGTTAAAAGATGGAAGTAGGCACTTTTGGAGGGTGACTGAGACCTCAAATGGGCTGGATTTTTCTGGATTTTTTTCCATTGAATTAAAGAGTTTGTTGAAATAATTTAGTCTGTGTCTGCAGGACACAATAGCTGGTTTGTTAGCTGAGGTTATGTGACTATACAGTGATTTATGTCAATGACGTTTTATTTGGCTACAAATGGCATTAATATCAGACCTCCCCAGGTTTTGCAAAGACTGTAGCTAATAACTGGCGTGTGTTTTTGCCTGTGGTATTTAAAAGATAATACTTCTTAAAAGACAGGGTTTTTTTCTTTGAAAGATAGCTCTTCTTGGCATTTACTCTCTGTTCTGCAGGTTGCTAAATATAAACATTAAATGCTCAGAGATGTCAGTAGTTTATGTATTTCTAAAAGATTTGTGTGTCATTGGCTTCCAGCAGATTTTACTTTAGTAATTGTTTTTTAATATTCAGAGTAGTTACTTTTGGCATATTGTGTTAATATTGTCTAATGTGAAAATACCTTCTAGCTTCATGCAGAGACCTCCCTTCCAGCTTGAGCTGGACCTGTCATCCTTCCTGCCTCAGCAAATGGCAAATGTTCCTTCCCATTCCTGCAGTGGCTTTGTTGTCAGGGTGTATTAACATGGGTTTGTTCTCTTCTCACCAGTGGCCACAATGGTTTTTTCATTGATAATTTAAACTTCCTTTAGAAGCTCCTTTGCAGTTCCTGGGGAAGTTTTCAAGCCTCAGCCAGACAAACCCATGCCCAGGAGAGAGCCAGAGAGAGCGAGTGTCCCAGGCAGAGTAGGCTGGACTGGAGACTCCAGGGAGCCCTTCCAGCTGACTCTTCTATGATTTGCTCTCATTTTCTTCCTTAAAAAGTATATTTCTGTGAGTGCAGGACTGCTCCTTACTCCTTTTGTTTTACTGGATTTTTTTGAGAATTGTGTGGAAATTGTATTGTCTCCCTACCGTACTTGATTCTTACTCCAGACATTCTTTCCAGACAAAGATGATGTCCATATCAAAGGAAGGAAAAATGTATTAAGTATTTAGAGAAACAGGACTGAAACATTTCAGTTTTTCCATGAGTTTGAGGGAAATAAATATCCTGCAGCTGAGTCCACTGCTGCCTTTAGATTGGACACAACTCAGCACTGGCAGTGCATTACTCATCTGCTCTTTTTTTGGAGGGCTGCATTAGGAAGAACTTCAGTTCTATTGAGTATCAAGGGAGTTTAGAGCAGGTGAGATCATCACTGGAATGAATCACAGCCTTTTGGATCAAGGGGAGAAAGATCCCAGATAGCAACATCTGTTCCCAAGGTCTCAGCAGAACACAGTTTACAGTGATTTACATCTGTTCTTGCCTGAGTGTAGCTCATTCAGATTTTGTAACATACTCCAAGAAATATGGGAGCCACTGGGAAGTTGTTCAGCACTTACAGATTTTATGTTGGAAGTTTGTAAAGTTTTCAGAACCTGAGGGTAAAAATAGAGAAGCTATGATTAAAAATGCCTCTGAAAGGTGCTGAATGTGATCAAATGCAGGCAGCTGGCTGTGACACCCCAGCAAAAGCCATTTGGTGGGGCAAAACAGTGTTATTGCCGTGCAGGAATGAGCCCTTGGAAGAAAGGAAGGTAGTGACAGCTGCCTTCTTTCCAGTCTCAGGTAATGAGGGTATAATAGTAATGAGCATAAATCATGGACAGTTCTGGCCAGGTTGGCTTTTGTCTGGGTTTGAAAGCTGTGCAGACAAACCTGGTTCTTTTTTTGCAAGAGTTGTTGATGAAATTCTGCAAGAATTTCCTTGCTATGGCCGTTTGTCTGTGTTTTTGGGATCTGACAGTGACTCAGCTTGAATTTTCCCTCAGTGTTGTTCATATTTTCATTTGTTTGATTTGACTGTTTACCAAAAGAGGTGTGTTCTGTTTACTACAAATTTAGCTGCATGCCTTGGATCAGAGGTAGTTTTAGATTTCTTTTTGTAGAGAAGAAATGGAAGCTTAATATGGATCATCCAGGACTTGGAGAAGGTAGTAACCACAGTTCCTGACCTGGGAACCAAGGGCACGGCATTCCACATCAGAGGAAACCCCTACTTTCCACAGCACACAAACAAGAGAACAGTTTAAGAAGCTGTTTAATAATAGCAGGGGATATCTGGAAATTAGATCAATGGTATTTTATGCTTTCATTACTTGACTTTTCACTGCATTCATTCTCTTTTGCCTATCAGGCTTTCATGCTGCTCTGTGATCTCCTGATGATTTTTAGTCACCAGCTGATGACGGGAGGTCGAGAAGGGCTCCAGCCTTTGGTGTTCAATCCAGACTCAGGCCTCCAGTCAGAACTTCTCAGTTTTGTGATGGACCACGTGTTTATTGATCAAGATGATGAAAATCAGAGCATGGGTATGTCTAGCTTTTTTTCATAACAGACACAGAAGAAAGGAGAAAATAGAATTTTCTGATCAGTTTGTTCAGGTGTTTTCAGAAGTATTCCTACTTTATTTTTGGAAGGTCTCTGCTCTGAAGTTTCTTATATAAGTTGTGGAATGTGCTTTTATTATATGATAACTATATTTAAGATTTTATTTGTATCGTTTATTTTTCATTCACAGAGTGAGGTCTTGCATAGGGACTTAACACTTAGGGCATTGCCATTGAATGTTAATGCTCCTTACAACTGGATTTTACTTCCTGTTGTTCAGAGCCATTGATTGCACATCTGAAAATCCAAGGCATGCAGAAGTACCGGTGCTTCTAATTTTTCTTTTGTTAAATATTTTAGCGTAGTCATGTTAATGGAGCCTCTCTGAATGTCCTGCATTTGAGAAGTTAAGCAAGAGCATTCAGCAAGTGCTCACTGTGGCCTTTCACAGGGTAAAGGAAATAAAGGACTCAGTTCCATGTGGATTATAGTCAGGATTTCCTCAGGACTATGGAGAGCAGCCTTGGTCAGTGGTGTGTCATGTTCCTAAACTTGCCTGGAAGTTTTGAAGTAGTCAGGACTCAAGAATTATCACCTTTCATTTTAGCTTCTCCAACAATCCTTCTTGCTTCATGTTCAAGAATTGATTTTTTTTCTAAAAGCTCCCCTTTGATAATGTTGTTTTAGAACTTAACAGTTACTTACAAACATTCTGTGGTTGATGATGCTTTCAGAGGGAGATGAAGAAGATGAAGCCAACAAAATAGAAGCTTTACATAAGAGAAGAAACCTTCTGGCTGCCTTTAGCAAGCTGATAATTTATGACATTGTGGACATGCATGCAGCAGCAGATATCTTCAAACACTATATGAAGGTACAGCTTGTGCATCCTCCTGTCCTGACTGAGCCCAGTCTGCAATGTCAGGGCCTCTCCTGCCATCCTTGCCAGGGCTGTGGTTACAGCCCAAACACTCCTGAAGGCTTCTTCAGCTTTATTTAGTCCTTTGTAAGACTTTCTCCTTTCTAAATGATGCCTGGCAGTGAGCAGCAGCAAGCACTGACCTCACTCTCTTAGCACGTGTGCTTTATTTAAGGCAGCACCAAAAGCTGGTCCTGAGGTGCTGAGTACTTCCAGAGAGCCTCCACTGTACAGAGAGTTTATTAGCCTGCTCCTCAGATTCATCTCTAGGATCCCCAATAAGTTACCTGTTCCGTGTCATGTTGCACTGTCAGTCTCCCAGGCCAGGTACTCGGCAGGGTTCTTGTGAGAGGAGATTGGTTCAAACAGGAGAGCAGGAAAAAAGCTCTGTGTGGTTGTGCTGTGGTAACTGAGTATCCTCTCAACCTCCACTGCTTCCACAGAGCTGTTAGGCCCAGTGGAGGTCAGAAGGACCTCAGTTCCTGCTCCCTTGTACCTGGGAGTTTACCTGCCAGAACAGGCACATCAGCAGGGCTGCCTCTGAGCCCTCAGGTCCTGTCCCACCTGTCCCTGCGGGGGATTGGTCATCACAGAGGTGACAACCCAGGGGGAGCAACTGGGAGACAGAGCAGGAAGCAGGTCCTTTACTCTAGACACTGTTTGAGATGTTGACGTGAAATGTAAAGAGTTTAACTTGAAATTCTGGTCCTGTTGATCAGGCACACACAGCACAATAAAACCCCCTGGACACACTGCAGCCATCAGTCAGGGTTAGTCTTGCTTAGGGATTGTTTGCCAGGGTGGGAGGTTCAAACTGAAGCTGTCACCATCCAGGTAAGTTCCCTCCCTGCTGCTCTAGGTTGGGCTTCTCCTCTGCCCATGCCCCTCCTTCTCTTAAAACCGGGGGAGAGGGAGAGAAGCTGAATTTAAATTAGTACCAAAGAAGGCAAAAGCAATATTTTAGAGGGAATGAAAATAAGTGAATGCAAATGCAGAAATATTGATGAGGCTGAAAGAATACTGTTGGGAAAAAAAATATTCTCAGCCTGGAATTTGTAATGATAATGCAGCTTTTCTACCCAGATGGGCAGCACCACAGGCTGTGGCTTTCAGCAACCATTCTGTTAACATAAAGAGAATGAGCACTTCATGCTGACTCCACTTTCTGGCTTCAGTGAATTCTTTTCCCCTCAGTGTACAAAGAGCACACACCTCTGTGCTGGTGTCTGCTTCTTGAAGGGGGTGTTGGATCAATGTCATGTTGTTGCTTAGAACTGGCAGCCATGGGTCACTTTCATCAAGTGATTAGTTCGGGGCGGGAAATGCTCTTTTGTTTGGTTTTCAACATATTTGTTACAAAAGATAATAATACAGAAGTTTCCTGCCTTATCAAAGGGTTCAGTTTAAATTTTGATAATGAAACATTGCCCCCCACTCACACCAAAAACCTGGATTTGAGTAATTGCTGCCTTTTCAAATCAAGAATTACAAGTAATCTTTCTCTTGGGAAAACTGTAAGAAATTGTATAAGAGGTTTGATTTAAAGGGGGTTTTTTCCTTTTTTTTTTTTTAGTACTACAACGACTATGGAGATATCATTAAGGAAACCCTGAGCAAAACCAGGCAAATTGATAAAATCCAGTGTGCAAAGACGCTCATTCTCAGTTTGCAACAGGTAAGAGCATTGATTTTTCTGTTAGAAATGCCTCACTGCAAAAAGTCCGGGCCAGGATTTCCTCTGGTGCCCTTTACAGAGTAAAGGGAAGACAGGTACTTCCTTAGCACATTATCTTCATTGTCCTGCTCCCCAGTTCAGGCTGTCACTGCTCCTTTGCCTCAGTAATCTCTGTCTCCACAGGCCCACACTGGCAAAGTTTGGGCAGATAAAAATGGAAGGGAGAGAAGGAAGAGTCTTGGAGGCAGTTTGGTCCAAGCTGATTCATGGCATTTGTTTATTGATCCCGAGTCAACAAGAAGAATTAGGATGGCTGAAGTAATTTAGGATTACTGAAGTAATGCATCTTCTCTATACTTTGTCTAAATACTGATGAATTTTTCAAATTTCAAGCTAATTAAGTCTTCCAATACTGTTAGATATGTTTTTCCCCTGAAAAAATTGCTTTATATCAACTGTAAATTACTGCCTCGTGATGAAATCCATCAGCCAACAGCACAAAGTGCACTAAATACCACTTAGGCCTTGAAGTACCAGCTACAGCCATTGCACAGAGAAATCACTTCTACAAATTAGATGCTCTTGGATGAGCTGGTCCTCCCAAAATTCATTCCTAAGGTATTTCCTGTAGCAGTCTGGAAGCTGAGAGAGATCTGTGCAAACCTGAGGAAAACAGATGTACTTCAGAAGAATCAGGAGTGTCAAAGCAGCCCCTGTGTGTAAAACTCGGGGAGGAGGAAGCGGGTGCCACGGATCAATCAGGCTGACAACATTCTGTGAAAAAAATAATGAGAGGAGCTCTTTGCAAGTGCCTCAGTGACAGGTAGCAGCAGGTGTGGATTTGTCAAGGAGGAATCCTGTCAAATTAAGCTGCTGTCATCAATTACATGGTAACAGAGCTTGTGGAGATGAGAGAAACAGTCGCTGTAATGCAGCCTGATTTAATATTGGCACTGGCACTGGCTGCCAGGATACTCTCAGCAACCAGTGAGGGAGATGGGGTGTAAATGGCAGTGCCAGGAGAGGTGGAACTGGCTGGAAAAGCACTGAGCACTTCAATACTGTGCTGAGAGGGCCTTGGGGGCAGCAGTGCTGGGCAAACAGGCACTGAGGCTACAGTGGAGGAACTGCAAATTTGCTCCCCAAATTCAAAGCACTGCCTGATCTGATGGGTGATGGAGGTGCTTTAGAGAACAGCACGAGAGTGCAGGACCTGCTTGATGAGTTGGGAGAACATTAGATGGAATTCAGGCAAGGTGGGTGCAGAATTCCACCGAAATAACTCCACACAAGTACAAGGTGGGGGACAGCTGGCAAACAGCAGTGGGACAGAAGAAATTCTGGCAAGTGACAGGGGCTCGGTTATGGCTCAGTGCAAAAAGTCATCGCAAAGGCCACTCTCAGGTGGAGCAGGTTTAGAACCCAAGTTTTTCTCAGTGGAAGTGTTTCCCAGCTCACAGATGTGAACCTCTGAACTCTCTGCAGCTGTTCAATGAGCTTGTTCAGGAGCAAGGTCCCAACCTGGACAGGACATCTGCCCACGTCAGTGGCATTAAGGAGCTGGCCCGGCGGTTTGCCCTCACTTTTGGCTTGGATCAGATCAAGACAAGAGAGGCTGTGGCAACACTACACAAGTGAGTGGTGGTAAATAAACTAGATTTTTATATTACTCCAGATTAAAACTCTTGCTCAGCGTTCCCTTTGTAATGGTACATAATCTCAACAGGCCATGGAATCATTGTATCTTTTTTTCTAGTTTAAAGGGAGGGGTCTACATGTGTGTAGGTAGAAAGGAGCAAACTAGCTGCTGCCTAATTATTTCTTGGAATTTACTGGCATGGCTACATTTGTTTGTCTCAGGTAAAGCTTGTGTGGGTTGTGTCTAGCAGCTGAGGATGGTTCTTTGTTCCACACCACTGTGGATTCTGGAGGAACCAAGGGCTTTTATAGAAAGATACTCCAAAAATATTTTGGAAATCTTCTAAAGTGGACTGGAACTTTTTATGCAACTGCTGCCTAGAAAAGTGTAGAAAGGTTCTGCTAAATTTAAATTACGACTTTGCCATGCCATAAAAACGTTCAAGTGCTAAGGTTTCCTGTCCCAGAGACTCAGTCCTTGAGACGAAGCTCAGCAAGGCTCGGTGAGGATGCGCCTGGGGACCCTGTCTGCAGCCAGGCAGGAGGCAGGGGACGCTCGGGCCCTGCTGGGGGAGGGGGGCACAGCGTTCCCTTCAGCCACAGGTGACAAAGCAGAACCGAGCGTGCCCCTGCTCTGAGGACTCAGTTCTCTGCTCTGGCTGCACAGCTTGGCTCCTCTTTGATCTGACACATTCCATGGAGCTCCTGTCCCCTGGGCTGCACCTGCCCAGTTCCCACACTGGGCCAGTTCCTTCTTACCGGGACTGGCCACGTGCTGATCTGAAGGCGGCCTCACAAATCCCCAGGGGACTCTACATTCCCCTTTGTCCGAAAGCAGCTGTTTGCTAGGAATGGGAAAAAACATCATGATGGGATCTGAGGATACAGTTTCATCACAGCTCAGATTTGGGGCAACTTGTTTTATTGGGGGGAGGGGGGGGACTGGTTATTGGTTTTGGGGGGGTTTTTTGATTGTTTTTTTCGTTGTTGCAAATGTCTGAACATGTTACTATTTCTGTACTGTAGAGATGGCATAGAGTTTGCCTTCAAATACCAGAATCAGAAAGGACAAGACTATCCACCTCCTAACCTTGCTTTCCTTGAAGTGCTTAGTGAAT
Source organism: Dryoscopus gambensis (assembly GCA_013389985.1). NCBI lineage: Eukaryota > Metazoa > Chordata > Aves > Passeriformes > Malaconotidae > Dryoscopus > Dryoscopus gambensis. The sequence continues at coordinate 289,468 of WEIT01012347.1, read as the reverse complement.
TTTCTTCCAAGCTCCTGCGACAGGACAAGAAAACTGTGTAAGTAATGCTCCGTGTTCTTCCCCAGGCTCTGTTAATCCCTGAAGTGTGGGCTTCAGCTCTCTCCTTTGAGGTTTCTACAACCAAACAGGGGCTGCAGAAAGTCCCTGTGAGCCATTTCACATACATGCTTGCTCATCCTTTTTATGTTTTAAAGTAATAAAGATAAATAGGAAAAGGAAAATCAGACCCACGAATGAGGTGAGTTTGAGACCTCCCAAAACGATGTTGTTTAAAATTTCCCATAGGGTATTGAAAATAAAGTACTTTTTTAGGCTAGAAGAAATTAAACACGAGCAGTGCAGGGAATTTACAGGCTGTCACCACTGCAGTAACAGCTGTTTCTGTTGTATATTTACAAATTGTAAACCTATACTTGTTGTTTCTTTCAATATATTGGAAGAGGACTCCAGTCAAACATCACCTAAGCACTGTGTGCCTGGTATGGAACTGAATTCACTGAAGAACTTTATGATCAGTTAAAAAGGCAGTTGCCAGATCTGCTGATTTATGGTTATAGGTGTCTTTCCAGCCAATTCTGTGACCACAGTGAGTGTTAGTCAGAAAGATCATCTGGAATGACCTCAACTGACTCTGTTCAGACCTTGCTGCGAAGATTTGACAGATGTTTTTCTGTGAAGACGTTTCTTTTAAAGGACTTTTCTATTAGGGCTAACAACTATGAACATGACAGCTTTATCTGTGTGATGAGAAATGCAGCTTGGTTAACTTTGTATAATATTTTATGTGTCCACACTTGAACCAATTTCACTTTTTCATTGTATCAGTAATTTCTCAATTCAGCAAACACTGTAGGACAAATAGTTAAACAAGCTAGGGAATGGAATGATCCAGTTGGGCTGTCTTGGCACTCCATTTGTGCATCTGCTCTTCACTGTTGTATCTTGGAATCTTGTCAGCCTCTATCCTGTTCTTCAGGACATGACTTAGTAAGGATAACAGGATTTTATGGCTTGTCTTCCTAGCTGCACTGTAGATTCTCCTGCATGGTTGTCTAAGTGCCACTGGCCTGTTTCCTATTGAATTCAGTGAAGTTTAGCCTTTCTGTAGAGTCATCCCTTCCACAAGTTTCCAGTGTCTGACATTTAAAGTTACATCATGCTGTCCCTGACAGCGTCTGTTAACCTGAGCCTCTGAGTGAAGTTCAGTTCTTTGGGGCATTTTGTTCCTTCACCTTCCATGTTGCCATTCAAATTCTTTCTCAAAGGTTCCCCTGCCCACATACATAACCAGTGGCTGCTCCTGCAGGACTCTAAGGATTGCTGTGGTGGAGTATCTGTACCAGATATACCAGCTGAATCTGAAGCTCATGAAAGAAATAGGTCCTTTAGGGCCTGATTTATCTGATCTGTGCCCGACTGCTGTGTTGGGATGAGTTCAGCCCTGCCCCCAGACCCCGCGGGCTGTGGTGACCGTGAGAAGGGTCAGCACAACTTGCTGACCTGTAAGGATTCCGTGGAGGAGGCTCCACTCCTGCCCAGAGTGCTCCGCTGAGAGGGCAGGACTGGGACGCTGGATTTGCCCTTCTCTGTAGCTCCTCCAATCCACAGGGACCTCTCTCCCTCCACAGGGGCTGCCTGTGTGCAGGAAGGTCCGTGACCACCATCTGCTGGAGAAGTCCCATGTTCGGGATCACTTCCATCCCTCCGTGCTCAGGGCCCTCCCCAAACTCAGCAACGGACTCTTGTCTGCACCGGGGAGTGCTCTGGAGCCCTCACAGTCTCAGGAACACGTGGCTGCCCGGCTGCCCAGGTTCTCCAGCTTGACTTCCCTGCCTCAACCCCCAAATCATGTGCCCAGGAGCCTGCAGGTGTCAGGGCCTTGCTGCAGAACGCCCTCCCCAGCAGGATCCAGCACACGCTGCTTTTCCACAGGGCTGCTTCTTCCTTCTGCTGGGCTACTGGCTTTTTTCTCTGGGCTTCCAGTTCAGGACTGAAGCAACAACACTGATTTAATTTAGTTTTCCTAGCCTGTTAATGTGGCTACTCAGTTTATGAGTGACCTTCAGAACTGGTGATAGCCATTTATGGATTTATTAAAATCTGTGGATTTCATATAAAACTGTTCATGTAAGGTGCCAGACTCGTGCAACTGGAGAAAAAAATTTGTACTAACACTCTGTTACAAACCCACAGAGCATAGCGGCAGGGAAATCCTGAGGAACTAATGTAGGACAGAACAGAGGTGGTTGTCCTTGGAGGCACTTACTTCCATTTATTTCTCTCTAAGACACTGTTGGCTTAGACTGGACACTGAGTGGTGGGTGTCAGATGAGGCAGAGGCTCAGCATGGTGTTCTCACTTCAGGAAATTCAGAGTTCATAAGAACTGTCTGTGTGAAGCTCCCCCAAAATGCTGAGCAAAAGACAGTCTCAATCTGGGCAGTAAAGAACTCCCGAGTGGTGTCATTGTCCTCCTTCACAATTTGGTCATAAACATGCAATCTGGTTCTGTAAATACAAACTGGAGGCGGAATAACTTACTTTCCAAGATCCTTCTGCAGGTAGATTCTCCAAAGCCATGAAGCACTCAAGTGGCACGGTTGGGTACTGTCAAACAGAGAACACACCAAGAATTTCCCATTAGTGCCAGGTTTGGGAGTTAGTATGCACATGAAAAAGGGAAGGAGGAAGCATTCACAATATTCAATGAAACAGCAGACAGGAACCTGCTGTTTCTTGAGCAAAGTTATGCCATTCATTGAATCAAAAAATTGATGAGGTTGTTACCCTGGCATGAGCAGTGTGGCTCCTGTGCCTGTTCTGGAGCTGGGCCGTGTGACAACTCCGAGCTGCCATGAGCTAACAGGGGAAATGCCTTTCCATGTGAAATGTGTGGAGTTGACTCCCACTGCTGGCAACCGGTTTTGGTGGTATTAAAGAAAATTGACTGAAGGGGGCAGGAAGTGATGCTGAAGTACCTGAGTTCCCTTACCAAACTTCCAAATGTTTGCCTCTGCAGGCTGAAACTCATTAGAATCACATTTATGTAGATTTGCATGTTCATTTTTGAGATTACTTCTAATTCCATAATTAAATAATCAGTGGAAAAAAGAAAACAGTTCCTATGCCCTCCTGGAGTTGTTGGTTCCTCCTTTCAGTTAACGTGTGTGCACTGGACTTCTCATGGCAGTGGACCAGGTCTTCAGATTTTATATGGGAAAACAAATGCTTGCATTTGACTAACCCGTTTCTCTTGTTCCAGGATGGCAGAGGACATCCTGCGTCCTTGCAGCAGTGGCTCTGATGCAGCCTGGCTGCCGACACAGTGGCCATATCCAGGTGTCTGTAGGGACATTGCTGCACTCCTGTACCTCCTGTCTTTCCTTTGCAGGCACACCTACTTGGAGAAGTTCCTGACAGAGCAGATGATGGAGAGGAGAGAGGACGTTTGGCTGCCGCTGATCTCGTACCGGAACTCGCTGGTGACGGGCGGCGAGGACGACAGGATGTCCGTGAACAGCGGCAGCAGCAGCAGCAAGGCCTCCTCCGTGAGGAACAAGAAGGGCCGGCCCCCCCTCCACAAAAAGAGAGTGGAAGGTTGGTGTGGGCGCTGGGCTTCGGCGTTCTGGACGCTCCGCAGAGTGGGGTTTAGCAGTTCATGCAGAAACACAGGATATGTTCTGGATGTGGCAGAATGTTTTGCAGGTTCTGTTAGGCCTGGGCATGTCTTTAGGGGAAATCCTACCACAACCCCTATTCTTGTTTGTCTTGACCAAAACTGGCAGTCAGAACTGTTAAAAGCTGTTACTGCTGGTGGCAGAGGTGTTTGTGGAGTCACCTGCTTTCGCACTCCTGGACTGCTGGCTTTCTGCCCGTGCTGCCCTCTGGGCAGTGGTTAATTCTCAGGGTTTGGAGCAGATTCCAGGCAGAAATTCTGATAACAGATCTCTGTTGTTGCAGGGCCACTGGGGAACACTAAAAAGACACTGTTTTTGTTTAAAATAGTACTGATACCTACTGCTGTCTGCATTTACTCTTTCTGGGAGCTCAGATGTGTTCATCAGGAATCTGGCTGTGATAGCAAATTTCTTACAAGGCTTCATGTGTTCCTGGTCAACCTGTGTGATGTAGTGTGGACTTTTGTTTGCTGTTCCACTATAGAGTAGGTGTGAGTGGGATCTTAAACTTTAGGGGTTTTTCCAAGGCCAGTATCTATGACAGTAACCCCTCAGTAGGGAATCTAGTGCCAATTTGCCTGAGTATACAGCAGTTTCCCAAAATATTCCTCAAAAGTTTGCCCATACATCCAGGTCCATTCTCCACTGCAGCTCATGTTGAGCAGTCCCTGCACCAAGTCCTTCGGCTTCTCACAGCCAGCCTCAAGTGTAGGTACATAAAATACTGGCTCCTTTCTCCAGGCACTGTTTTTCTTCTTCCAGGGTGCCAAGATTTTCACAGAATTCAGCTCCTGAGGTTTTCTTCTTTCCTCTTGTTGCCATTTTCATTCTATTCTACTGTATTTTACCAATATCCTTTTTTTTTACCCTAGGAAGTGTAGGACAATCTTTGCTTCCCGGTAAGGCAAATCTCAGGCTTAAGATGTCGTTTTTAGGCTCTTTTGTGTCACCCTCTTTCAGTGATCACTAGAAGGGAGACTTGATTCCCACCACTTTCCATTTGAGAATCTCCTCTTTTTTTTTTTTTAATTTCCACTCTAAAGGATCTAGAACAGGAGAAAGGTCACTGCAGAAATTACTGTGGCATCAAAGAACCATATCCAGTCCCTGCTGGTTCCTTTCTCACCTCAATCTGGCTTGGACAACATTCCCTTTTACTTCTGAGAGGAAATGTGCTCTGTGACATTTCTTCACAATGCCTTAAGGAAATCAATAGGTTTTAAAAAAATAATCCTTAACATAAAAATGATTCAAAGGTAAATTTGAGAATAAATAGGCAGCTTTTTAGACAACATTTATGCCTAAAGGGTAGTAAAAGGCAAAGGAAGAATGAACAGACCCATGGAGATCCCCATCTACTTTCTCACCACACATTTCCTGTTAGTAAATCTGTGATCTTGTCATCTCTGTTGTCATCTCCTGTCTTTCACTCCAGCAACTGCACTTTTTTCTACGTGTTTCTGGCTGCACACTTCCTGCTCTAACCCATTCTCAAGTCCTCCCTCTTCCCTCCTCTCTGCTTTGCTCCTTTCCCAACACAAACACAGGATCCCACCTAGACCTTTAGTCATCTTCACATTATTATCACTGAGTAAAGTGTCCCCTCCCTGCTCCACTCCAGTGGTTCTGACAGTTCTAAAGCTCTGGACTGACCGGATTTTGGGGTTTGTGCTGCGCCTCATCTTAGCATGTAACTGTATCTTGGTTGCTGTAGGTGCATGAGGTCAACAGTTTCAGATTGTAAACTCAGGAATTGGGAATTAACTTGGTTGTCTATGTTCAAGATACCCAGCAGATGAGGGCGTGCTGCAGTATGACTTTGTTTGCAATGAGGTTTGTGTTTGTTCACTTGAAATTGTTGTTACTGCTTAGAATAGCTGATAGTAATACTTAAAAGAACAATCTAAAATTAGAGCTGAAAATCTTCTCACTCCGAGCATTTATCCAGGTGATCCCTGAGCGCATGCTTGTTTGAATGCTGCCTGCGTGTGGTCAGAAATTAGCAGTGATTTCAGTGTTCTCTCTCTAGATGAGAGCCTGGAAGGCTCCTGGCTGAACAGGAGTGAGAACATCTCTACTCCAGGGACACTGCAGACACCTCAGCTCACCTCCACTGTCCTGAGAGAGAACACCAGACAAATGGGAGAGCAGATCCAGGAGCATGAGTCGGAGCAGGGATCTGAACAGGATTTTTTACACAAGTAAGTGTTGGAATTTCAGCATCAAATACACTCAGCCAGGCAAAGGAGTTGCTTGTGGTTTATACTGATACTCTTAGCCTGTGGCTCCAGAGATGCAGTGTTGATTTGCAAAGTCACCTGGAAATGCCTTGGCTGCAGCTCAGCAATACTTGGATTATCTTCAGGTCCCAGGAAAAATATGTTGTAATGAAATAATAGTAGAAATTCCTTATGTTAAAACTAACTCATAGCATAGCCATGCAGTTCTGGTTAAATCCTCCTAGTGCTTGTGTCCCAGGCTGGGCGGAACTGTTTCTTTAGAAGAACTGTAGATACTCTCTTCTCTTTCCCCCTGCCCAATGTCAGAGTTAAGGTTCTGCAGACACGCTGACTGATCTTTTCAAAATTAACTCTGTGATCTCATTCCAGCTGCTGAGCTAGTAATTCCTGATTTGGGGTAATTTCCCTGAATTATTTATTCTTTTTGTCCCTTTGCTCCCATTTTATCACCTCCATTTAGAGGGAAAACGTTGGTTATTTTCTGTCAGTGGTTGCATGGCTGTGGGTGTTGCCAGCAGGTGCTGCCAGGATGCAGCAGGTGAGCAAGGCTGGGTCCTGGGCACAGCAGCACAGCCCAGGCAGAGCCCAGGTCACATCTTCCCAGAGCATCTTTCCTCCTTGGTCCCACAGCTCAGGAGGGCTGCACTCATGGCTCCTACTTGCCTTTCTGAGGTCAAGGATTTACCTCCCATCTCCTGCCTCCCCAGCTGTGGCCATAACTTCCAGGTGATGAGGAAGATGTTGAGGCTTTCAGTTTCTCCTTAAGAATTTTCTACTCAGCAGTAAAATCACACTAAACTTGCTGCAGCAGAACTTCTTTCAGTCCCTCTCTGATCTCACCCTTGGCCCAGCTGAGTCTCTCTGTGACCATTCCATTACTCTGGAAGTGGGACAGCTTCCCAATGCTGTGGTTTCCTCCCAAGCCTGATGAGCAGGCGCTGCCTTAAGCTCTGGGAGACCCTTCCCTGTTCCTGGGGGAGCTGAGCAGGCTTTTGCCCAGCACCTGAGCCCCCTTTTCCTCTGTCTCAGGCAGTGCTATGAGCACAGAACTGTGAGCCAGGGCAGAGAGCACCTCTCTCCTCTCTGCTCCTTTACAAGAGTGGGATCCCACGTGGGAGCTCCCAGTGTGAACTGACAGCGGGGAATGGGAATCCTTCCTGGTCAGCCCTGGTTGGCTGTCACATTTCAGGTCAGCTTAGGAGAGCCAACACTTGCCACTGCTACAGAGCTGCTAACTGACAGCTTAATCATGTTCAGGTTTGGTTCTAGGCTGTTTTCCCATGGGTTATCCCAGTTTATCCTGTCAGTCGTATTAGGGTGCAAGGGTGCATAGTACAGTAAAACTTGGTGCTGCTGCAGAAGAGCTGCCCAGAGTTTGCTGCTATTTCCTTGTGCTGCACCACACAAATCCTAGCAGAGGCATTGCTGGCTGGTGGCATCAGCAGTGCAGCCTGGAGGGTATTTACATGTGGGTGAGGTACTGGTCTTTAAGTTCATCAGGGTATTTGTGTAAAAACCATTTGGTTTTCATGTTGTGTGACATTTTTGTCAGTTACTAATTTGGACCCATTCTTGCTCATATTATGCCTCATGGGACACAGTGAAGTGCTATTTAATAATAACAAATTTTAGAGGTGCTCCCATTCCAGGTGCCTACCTTTAATGAAGCAGCAATGTCAGTATTTCCATATCTGATTTACTGCAACAGTTTTCTTGTGCACATACAGTGAGAGGAGACAGATTGTGGAAGGGAATCCAGAAGATGTGTATAATGATGGATGGGATTTAATTATCCTAATCTGAAGCATGGCCAGATACAGAACTTGGAGACAGAAACGGCCCCAAAATGGCAGCTCAGAAGTGTTACTGCTGTTGGTCCTAACTTGCTCTCTGTGTGTCAGTCCCCAGATGCAGATCTCGTGGCTGGGCCAGCAGAAGCTGGAGGATCTCAATCGAAAGGACAGGACAGGAATGAACTACATGAAAGGCAGAAGTGGCGTAAGGCACGCAGTGTAAGTGCTCACAGCCTGCGAACTGAGTGCAGGACACCACAGTGAGATGTCACCTTTCCTGCAGCTTGCGAGTCATTTCTGTGCCATTTCACCCTTGTGGTGAAGGCACAGGGACAGTTTGTAGTGCTGGGATGGATCCAGCCCAGCATCACCGTTCTCTGACCGTGGCCAAACACCAGGCCCAGTGCCAGGGTGCAGCTCCCTGTTCCTCTGTCCCAGCCTTCAGCTGTTCCCGTGTCAGAGGGGTTCCATGATACCTGTGCTGTGTAATTCCCTGTGAGCTCTGCCCACGAGGCTGTTCCTGTGTCTGCACTCTCCCTCCTTTTTTGCCAAGGTGTCCCCCTGAGCAGTGCTGAAGGGAACACATGTGGGTGAACACCGGGGCACCACATGCTCTGTGCTGATCCCACGAGTCCTTCAGCACAGCTGGAATCCTTACAGCCTTTGGAACTGGGCTTGAAGGCACCACTGGCGTTCCAGGGCTTTACCAGTGATCCTGGCAAACTCCTCCTTGCTATAAGGGCAGGCAAACACAAGAGGAGTTACTGCCCTGTTCCTGTTGGGGACAGCTCTAATTACTGGTCACAGTGCTGTCAGTGGGACTTGTGCTTCAGCCCGGGCCAGGGCTGGGGGGGTTACATACGATTTTCCTCCTGTTGGTATTGCAAAGAGCCTGCTGGCTTTACCCTCAGCATCAGTGTTTGGGTGAAGGCATTAAATTATAGGATTTGAGCATTCTTTTTAATGACAAAGATCAGGGCTGGGAAATTTTTCTGCCTGGAAATGACTCTCTCTTTATTTAAATCAGACGAGGTCTAATGGAAGATGATGCTGAGCCCATCTTTGAAGATGTAATGATGTCCTCACGAGGCCAGCTAGAGGACATGAATGAAGAATTTGAGGACACAATGGTCATTGATCTGGTCAGTAAATCTTACCAATGGCAAGTTTAAAACAGTTGAAAGCTAATTTAAAAGGAATTTTAGAAGTTTTAGAAACAAACATTTCCAAAATTTTGAGCCTGCCTTCCCGCTGTCTGAATGTTAAAGAGTGGAAATGATGTGAGCACTCCCCAGTGGGTTTGTTCCACAGCCACACAAGGAGCATTGCTTAGTGCTCCTTCTCCCCAAGATTGTGTTCTTGGGCAGCAGCAGGTGCTGGCAGCACCATCACACACCTGGGACTTGTCAGCCTGCAAGGATCAGGTTATGAGTTCCAGGCTGTGCTGACATGGCTCCTTGTGCAGCCACGATGTGTCACTGGCACGGCCAGGGGGTTGCTGTATATCCCTTCCCTGGTCAGAGTAGCACAGCCAAGGGGTCCCTCTCTTTCCCTCTCCTGGCTGGTTTGATTTTGAGGAGCTGGGCTGGGCAGGGGATCCTTACTCGAGGTCTCAGTAGGTCACAGCCAGAGTCCTGCTGGCACAGCCGGAGGGAGCACAGGCACTGGTGGGTGGGTGGGAGTTCCTCAAACAGGAATTGCTCCCAAACAGGTCCCAGCATCAATGGCAGCCTTCTGGTACCCTTCTGGTACTGCACTGACTGCTGGGAGAAGTTCCTTGCAGCACTTCCAACCTTACCTGGCCTCCCTCTGGAATGACTGCTCCCTTGTAAAATGGGATAAAGGAACAGTTTGCTTTACACACCTCACCATTTTCATGCCTTTCTGTTTCTCCTTTCACATCCAAACAACAAGCCCTAGGTAATATTAGGACTGGGCTACAATGTCTTGGAAGGACAATTTAATTGATGATTCACTTGCAGCTGCTGCACACTGAGGTTACGGTCAGCACTCATGTGATTATCAAGTAACGTCCAAGGCAAGGAAAAGAAGGAATTGATGAAGCCGGTGAGGCTCACATTTACTCTTGTGCTCCTGGGGAAGGACACCACCAAGGGTTTAAGCTTCAGAAATATTTCAGTATCTTCAGTACCCTTTTTGCTGCTAAATCCATTTCTGACCATGTCAGCTCAAGTTGCACTATGAACTTACAGCATAAAGACAGTTAAGAGGGAGTTTGTGTGCAGTCTGGCCTATAGTCCCAATACAGAAACATTCTTAAGTCAGCAAGAACCTCGGGCAGGTCCTTAACGATGAGCACAGAGTTAGAATTAGAATCCATTGGCTTTTACCCCATTCTTTCAATAACAAAGCATCGAGGGAGCGCTGTCCCGTGTCAGGGCCCGCGTTCGCCCCGGCGGTTTTGTGGCAGCGGGAGGGCAGGCGAGGGGCAGGCGCAGGCGCCCTGTGGCGGGCAGGGCTCCCTGTGCCCCGTGCTGTTCCAACTCCCGTGTGTTGCAGCCGCCGTCGCGGAACCGGCGCGAGCGCGCGGAGCTGCGGCCGGACTTCTTCGACTCGGCGGCGATCATCGAGGACGATTCAGTAAGGCCTGGCTCGTTCTTCTTGCTTTGAGCTCCGCTCTTGTCCCACCTCCTGTAACCGCTGTCTTTTCCCCCCTTTTCCAGGGATTTGGCATGCCCATGTTCTGAAGTCTGGCGAAGACCTTTTACAAACTTGGAACTCTATTGTTTAGAGCTAGAGGCCTATATACTGTGATAGCTTGTATGAAAACCACATTTTTGATGTGATACGGTTTGATTTTTAACCAAATGATTGAGGTCAACCCCTTGGTGTAGTGACGGAGAGAAGAGGAGCTTCTTAATGACACACAGGAATGTTGGCCAATCCAGTCACCTCAGAAGGGCTGACCTACAAAATCATTTGTATCCCTGTTCTTGACTGTCCTAATACAGATTTTTTTTTCTGGATGAGGAGGAAGTTTTAAATTGTTAAGACAGCCGTCAAAATAAACACTGTTCTACATATGTTTTCTGAAAACAACATTGAGTGAAAACAGAACTTTTTAACTTTATTTTTCTGCTGTACAATTTAAAACAGTTTTAACATTTGCCTTTTTATGTTTTCAAAGCTAGCCATTTTTATTAAACCTATGCCTATCAGCCACTGACTAGTAAGGCTGCTGTAAGCAGGTCGTTCTGGCTACGGAAAAGTGTTTTGGAACACACTGGATTTGATTAACATTATGGTACGCTTATGTCCTCTCATAGGCATGGAGAAGAACACTCTCAGAGAAGAGGTTAGAATTCTAATGACGTGCATCTCTGCCAAAAAATTTCAGATTCTGATATGATAAACCCAGATTTTATACTCTTGAGAAGATTTATTTTTATTTATAATGGGACATAAAGTAAGAGATGTCCATGAAGCCACTTTTCCAACAGATGCTGTGTAACATTCATTTTATATAGCACATGGGGACACAAAAACAGTAAATTTTCTATTGGTACTTGCTCTGTGCATTTTTAGCAACTTATACCAGCAAATAAAGTATTCTCAGTAAAACACACAAACGGTTCTCAAGTAATCACTTTGCTGTTTTTACTACCTACTTCAAGCCTGCCAACACAAGCTACATAAACAGCAACTTTCCTATTTAAAAAAATAGTTCAAGGGTGGGGGAAAGGATCACTTTAGCATACTAAAAGTAATTTTAACTGTACCATAAAACAGAGTCTACTTTCCATGCCGTAAATACCCTTTTCCGCTATTTTTGTAAATTAATTTTGCCAGTTAGAAGTACTGTATGTGCTGCATAGAAATTTGTGCTTAGATGGTGAAGTTCTTAAGCTTACAATGGAATACAGCTACATTTTCAGTGTTAACTGTGCATATTGAGAGTAATTCTTTGGAAAAAAATATGATTTTTCAAAAAAGCTAAAAACATCAAAAAAATCCAAAAAACCCCAAAACATTCATTGTACTAAGATATTTTTCAATGTCTTCAATAATTTGGAATTTCATTATGCTTCGATTTTATGACTCGATGTAGTAGCTGCTCCTTACCCAGCCTGGCTTGGCACCAGCAGTGCTGGCCCTCCACAGCTCCAGATCTCCAGCAATTGGCCCCAAAAGCTTTATCTTTCTGCACTCAGTAGCAGTTGAGATACAAAGCAGACTGACCCACTTGGAGCACAGCAGTTTCAGAGGTGCTTTAGTTTTAGCAACTGCAGAATAATCACGGAGCTTTTTTTCTGTTTTGAGCTTACTGGACACCAACCCAACCCCTCAGTGCCCAGCAGGGGCAGGGAAAGAGCCCAAATTCACCCAGCCCAGCACCTCACCCAGCTGAGCTTGGCTCTCACAACATGTGCAGTTCTCAGACACGGTTGCCAAAAATGTTTGACCAGGTAATTCAGCCATTCCTTGGTGTGGGTTGGGGATGTATTGATCCCAAGAAGTAGCTGGAACTTTATAAAACCCGCTACCTCCCTCTGTGCACCCCCATGGCCTGGGGGCAGGAACGGCTGCAGGACCTGTCCCAGGATCACTCTGTGAGCATGGTGGCACAACAGATCCTGCCCAGTTTGAGTCAGAGTCTCAGACCAACCTTGTGCTTCACAGTCCTCTGTGTGGAAAACTGATTCCTAATTTAACATTGTAGAATACTGTATAACAAACATTTATTATCATGGTACCTGCAATGGGTCTCCAGTTCAGTTTGCAGTCAATAGGTTTTTGTATTATGAGTGTCTCCTTGATTGGTTTTGCTAGTAATTCTGTAAATTGTACATTTACAATATGAGGTTTTTTTTTCCTTTTGTACAATTTAAAACTGATGCTTCACCTTTCATTTAATAAACTATTCAAAATCATGAGTATGATGAGCACCCTCTTCACTATAGTTTTCTTTTAATTGCTTGTTTGGACCATCACATCTTGTCATCCCATTTATTAGTAGAAATTCAAGGAATTATTAAAGGCAAGACTGACAGGTAGCTTTCATGTAGTCTAGGCTTCACAACCAGACCTGTACCCCACTCCCTTACCCACTCAGCCTCAAGAGTGATGGAAACCCTCCCTGGGCTTCTTTCTCCCCTCCACCCTGGTATGGTTTGGTTGTGGGGGTTGGGGGGTGGTTAATGTGAGATTGCTGTAAATCTGGGAAGGCCCCACACCAGGTGCAAGAGCTGCATTGCTAAAACTTACAATTTCTCAAACTGCCACAGCATTGGAGAAGAATGTCTCTTCTGCCTGATACATCTGAAGTGACCTGGAGTCTGTGGGAAGAAACTGCCATGGGAAAGGCTTGAAAGCTCTAACAACCAGCTGGGCTAAATGAAGTGTTACAGGTTCCTGAAACAAAATGTCCACATTACACCCATGGCTCAGGGAGCAAAGTGCTATTTTTGTCCAACCCATGAATGATTTCATCTCTGTAGTGCTAAAGAAAACTGACTGGTTTAGCACCTGGCCCACTTCCTAAGGAAAAATCACTGGAGTCAGGAAAAGGAACAAGATGCAGCAGCTGAGGCACAGGGATGATTTGAAGTCTCAGCTCCTCCCAAAGCAGAGCCTGAAAACTCAGTCTCCAAATACTTGTAAGTTATGGCAACTCCGGCTGCACTGAGGAACACAGTAAGTATAACTTGCCTTGCTGCTAAGTTCAAAGGCTGCCCATTGTTGAAGGGATTTTATTTTGTACCTCTTGTTTTTTTAGGTGTCTGGAATGCAAGGAAATCCTCAGGAGCCTGGTCAGAGCAGCTTTCAAGCCTGTTTCCAACATGTCCTGGTAGAGCAAATGCCTGTTTGGAAATGGAGAGGATCTGAAGCCCAAGTCTTGTGCTGGCAAGGGCTGGGAGAGAGGATGGAGTCTGTAGCAATACTGAGGTTAAGAAATAACTAACAAAGCTGTACTTTCCTCTTTGTGACAGGTGGGTTTCTCATGGAGTGTCTCCTGACTCTGGGCAGGCTGAAGAAGCTGAGGAAGCTGTATTTGTATCCCTTCACTTACCACAGCTTCTGCCTCTAAACCAGCTTTACCTTTGGAAAATCATCTTGGGCATTACAAACCCTTACAGTTTGCTCACACTAAGAACTCCCACCACGGCCATGACACCCAACACGGTAACATTGTGGTTTACCTTCCCCTGCTGCTGCAGCTGACTCTGTTCCCCGGAGAGCCTGTTCCTGCTGAGGCACAGACAGGTAGGGTCATGCAGCTCCCCTGACTGTGCTGCAGCCAGGACAGCCACTGTGCCTGCAACCCGAAGGTGCTGCCTCCCGTGCATCCAAAAACCTGGGGAGCTGGGACTCCCACTTGAAATGCTCCTTTTAGACTGTGCTTCTAGATGATGTTCAGCTGTTGCTTTCCCCCCACCGCCGGTACAGGCTCCAAGCTCCACAGCTCTACTCACTGCACTTTCCTGGGAAGAGAAGCTACGTGGACATGGCCATCCTACCTCTGTCCTCCTTTGGGCTCGTGCTGGGGAGTGAGCAGCAGTGGCTCCAGTGCAGGTAGGGAGGCTCTGTCTCACACTGAATGTGGGTTACTCACAGCAGCCAGGTCACTGCAGCCTCCCCCGTGCCTGGCAGCTGGTGCAGCAGCACTAAATGTCACAGTGGCTGTTCCTCACTGCCTTGGGGCTGGAGGGAAAATGCAGCTTCTGCTGAGCAGGTGAGCACGGGCCCAGGGCTGATCAGAGTAATAGCTCCTGCAGTGGGTCCTGGCAAGGCTGGCATTTAATCCCAGAGAAACGAAGCTGGAAGGGGCCTCTGGAGGTCTCTATTCCAGCCTCTGCTGAGGGAGGAGGACTTGCATGTCTCACCAAAACTGCCTTTCTGGTCTGCTGTCCTTAACAGGGGGCTGGCTGTGCCTCCCCTGTGCCACCCACCTCTGAGCTGGGGCTCTGAGACCCAGCTGGGCCCTGGTGCTGCTGCAGCCAGAAGGGAAAAGCTGCCACAGGCCAGACTAACAGAGGAACAGAACAGCTGAGTTCAGGATCAGCAGGGCACTGGAACCCAAGCTCAGGATTTTCCTCTCTGAGGCAGTGGTGCAGGAAGTGCAGTCAGACTCCCAAGGTCTGTGGCCACAGGGGTCCAACTTCCCAGCAGTGGGAGGTGGCTCAGGCAGAGCCTATGGAATGAGGGAGCCAAGGGAACGTTTGACCTTGAGCAATTAGTAACAGCTCACCTACAGCAGGCAGAGCAGGGTGTGTTGAGTATTAACCACCAAAAAGGGTTTAGAGAGGTGAGCTGGTCAGACCCCAAATTAAACATATACTATGATTTATTGATGATTATTGGCAAAATCAAAATGAAAAGAACTATTTCTATTGCCAAGCAGACCTCCATTAACCGGAGAGTTAACCAGAACTCTTGTTCAGGATGTCTCCCAGCATGGGCAGCCCATGCTCACCCTCACAGTGGGATGTTGGCATGTTTCTTCCAAGGACTGGACTGGGATTTACTGGCCAGCACATCGAGGTCATGGCAGATGCGTGTGCGGGTGGTCGAAGGCTGGATGATGTCATCAACAAACCCTGCAAAGATTAAAACAAAAAAAAAAACAACCCAACCTGACCAACCATGAAGTGTTTGCCTCCCAGCCTTCTGTAGCTAGGCTGTAACATAAATTAGCAAAATCAAAACAATGGTTGGAATAAATAAAGTTCACAAGTTACAAATTAACTCAATTTAAAATAGCCTGAGAAGGAAAAATCCCTGAGTCAATTTTAAAATTTGGAATATAACTTGCCTTTTAAAGCAGTTACTGCTGCAAAACTGGAAGTAAAAACAGTGGAAAAACTGGCTCCTGAGAGTTCTGGAGAACATAACTAACTGAACTGGACCCTCCTCTTTCTTCAGACCACCGCTTTGCATCTACGGCTGTATAACAGACTGTCAAAGCACCTGTGCTATAAAGGAAAAGGCTGGATTTTGAGACACTTTCTACTATCTACACAAATGAAAATGCACTTTTCAGAGCAGTGCCCACTTTTCACCAGGCTCTTTGCAGCTGAAGATGTATGTTGTGTCCAGATGTTGTCCACATGCACAGGCTGTGGTTAAGCATCACCTTTGTAACTCAGACACAAGTATCTTACCTAAATAACTTACCTGTTAGTTAAAGGCTTACTCAGTAGCACAACTTATCTCCATGTAATAGCAAACCAAATGGGACACAGTGCGGGAGACAACCATACCTCTCATGGCAGCAGGAAAGGGGTTTGCAAACTTATCCACATACTCCTCCTCTGCATCCGCCTCCTTTCCTCTGAAGATTATCTGGACAGCACCCTGGGAACAGAAGGGCTTGGGTCAGTGACAGTCCCTCAGCCTTCTGCCTGCCCACCTCACAGCCGTGCCCTCCAGGTGAGGGCTTGGGAGCAATCCCCCCTGCCTGCGGCACCAGGACACCCCACGGTGCTGGCAGGGCACTGGTGCACCACGGTGAGAGGGGCCTGGACTCACCTTGGCTCCCATCACGGCCACCTCGGCTGTGGGCCAGGCGTAATTCGCGTCTCCTCGCAAGTGCTTGGAGCTCATCACATCATAAGCACCCCCGTAGGCCTGGAACACAAACCAGGGCATCCGCTCCAGGAGCGGCCTCGCAGCAGCAACAGCCTGCATTGCTCCTGCAGCTTTTCCTAGTCCAGAGACAAGCAGCTGGGGCTGGATTTTACCTGAAGGAGAGCATGAGCATCTCCACTTTGCTGCAGCAATCTCCTAGGAATAGACACCACTTCAGCAAGAGCCCCAAAAGAGGAAGGAAGGGGGCGGCTGGTAACCAAGCCCATTGTGCAAGGCAGACTGGGAGGGGTCAGTGTGTATCCAGACCCCCAGGCCTCGACCTGCACCCTGCACATGCACACAAACCAACCAGGCAGTGTGCTTCTGGAATTTCGTGGCCAGGGAACAAAGCACTTGGGCTCTGCAGTGCTCCACTCTGGAACTGGAAATGCTCCAGGCAGCAGTGATGAACAGATACTGCAGGACTGCAGAGCAAACTGCAGTGCAGTCCCTGTCAGGGCAGCACTGAACACTGCAGCGAGGCTGCAGGATTGACAAGTACTGCATGGAAATACTCGGAACAATCAGAGAAGGCAAAGGAACAGAAAGTTCTTTTTGATTTTTGCCATGATAAGCCAAAACCCTATCAGAAAAACAAGCAGGAGGGGCAGAGCAGCAAGGAGAAGGCTAAGGCTGTAAGGAGCCAGCCCCAGAGCTTATGGCAGGAGGGTGTCGGGTACCTTACGGAGAAAGGAAGATGAGGTAGAGCATAGCAGAAGTCTGGGTAGGAAAAGATGCCACATGAGTGTTCAACCTACAGACACAGCAGAAGACACATGCAGCCAGTGCTGCATGGGTTTGCAGAGGGAGGCTCAGGAGGCAAGAAGGAAGAAAGCAGAATTGCTGCAAACAGAGGGCATGTCCTTAGTGACACAGGCTGGGTGACATGGGACAAGAGTTGAAGGCATTCCAGGGAGAAAGCAGGGAGCAGAAACTGGAAGTTCCAGAGGGGTGCAGAGACAAGAGGAATGAAGGAACTGAGGGGAATAGAAGAAATGGCCTCTCGTAATGTTATACAAAGAGGCGTTACCAGATGGGACAGAGATGTGACAATGATAGAAAGCACCAGTGGGACAGGCAGACAAAGCTTGGTTTAACTAAAATTGCCACTAGTGGAAAGAGGAACTCTGGAAGACTGCTGTGGGATTTGCCAGCTTACCTTTCTGGTGATGACAGTGATCTTAGGCACAGTTGCCTCTGCAAAGGCAAACAGCAGCTTGGCACCGTGCCGTATAATCCCGCCGTACTCCTGAGCCGTGCCTGCAAAGGACGAGGAATTGCTTCACCCCAGGGAATTCCCACAACCCCATCATCTGTCACTGGCAGCAAACCTGACCAGCACCACAGCCATGTTAACACCCTGGAGAAGGTCATACTGAGGCAGTGTTCTCTCTAAGATACTGCGCAACTCAAAAATCAGAGCAGCAGCTGTTTGTATGGAAGGCCACAGAAGCAAAGCTCAGCAGATGGGACCTTCCTAGGAACAAAGTACAGTTAGAGCATTTTCAAGACTCTAGATATGACCAGCAGTGGCAAACAGCCTAGAGTCACTTCTCCAGAAACCTCCTCTTCCAAGCCCCCTCGTTTCGACACCACACAGAAAGCAGCTTGGCTACTCTACCATGCTGAGGACCTACCCTAGTTGTCCTTCAAGGCAGCCCAGGATGATGGACCTTGAAAGACAGAGCAGGAATTCCACAGCAGATTTTTCTGGAGAATGGTCACAGGCAGCAAACAGGAATGCAAGTCATCCATGTGACAGGATGCTCCACACCCTTCTGTCCCAAAGACAGGCTCACCTGATTGGACTTGGAATCAGCAATCCCCTGTAACTTATTTTTAGGACTGTGAACTTCAGACCACTGCACATAATTCTACAGTAACTTTCTAGCAGTTTATTCACCTCCTGACTTTACCTTTTAGCACAAGATGATCCCAAGTACTCTAAGAGGGTTTTCTATGGATTTTTTTTTAATGTAAGCAAAAATTCTTTTGTGAAATTGAAGAACTTATTTGTAGTGTGTTTCCTGGCTTAATGTTTCCCCACAGGTGTAAGTTGAGTGTATGAAAATTTCTGCCTACACTTAAAAAATGTCTGCTCTCAGCTGCAGTTTCAGTTCTGGTTCTTGCCTTTCCCTGCAGCCAGTAGGACCTGCCCAGCCCACAGACCCTTCCTGCAGCAGGACTCAGAAAAGCCAAAAGGGTTAATCCCCAAGGAGCAGCCTGAGCCCAGCTGGGACACCCAGCCCACACCCAGGAGCTGGGGAGCACTCAGACCCTGTTTCTAATCCACACCTAGAACAGAGTAGCCAGTCACTTAAAATGCTTCCAGTGTAAGATCATTCAGGTATTTGCAGTATTTACACTGCCACCCATGACCAATTAACATAAACTCTTTTCTGGGCACAGATTCAGTCCCAACCTTGTTCTAAATATGTATTTTTATCCAGTTACAGGTTACAAACACCTTAAATGTCATCTCTGTGCACAGCTGGGAAAACTGGGGGCTACTCAAGTGTTTGGTTCACTGATGCTGGGAGAGGTTTTGCACACTATGGTGAGCCAGCGTGACAGGTGCTTTCTCCTTCTGTATCGAACAGGGAGATGGGATGAGGATGCCGCCCTCAAAATTTGTTACTTAATCTGAGATTTCTACTGCTAATGGGCTAATCTTGCCAAGCTCCTTAAAACACAACAGTTTTGGATCATAATCAAGCCTCAGGTCTCCTGTCTTCAGCTTTATCTTTTTTATTTTTCTTCCTTTTATCTGCTTTCAAACTGACATTCTATTGTGCAATATCCAGTCACTACTACTTTGAATCAGCTATATGGAAATAGATCTTGGATTCTGAGCAACTGCTCAAATCTGGATTGCTGGAGTGTCCCCTTACACCAAGCCACTGCCTGGCCCATACTGATTTGGAGGAGGAGGCTGAGCCTACACTGGGGAGAAAGGAGAGGAACTCCTGGTAAAAACGTGCCAACTCCATCACGTTAAAGCAGGAACTAGAATGCTGAATAGTCACACTCTGATGCTTTGAGAGCTGCAGAGGCCTCAAGGTAAGCCATGGTTTATACAACAGTATTAACATTAGACTTGACTGTGTAACATTAATAGCCCTCTCTTAACCTGTTTTGTAATGGGTCATTTTAATGTTACCTGCTTAGAGAGCCTGTGCTGAAAGCAGGCTCATCACATCCCTTTCCTCACTGATGGACCTCTAAACACAGGCATTTTCCACTCAGAAGCATTGAAGAGACACAGACCAGGCCGTGTATAACCAAATCAATGCCAATGAAAACACCTTTCCCCCCAGAGCTTCACCCTGTGCCCCCGTTAGAGGCTGGAAAAGGGAATCCATTTGGAGAGACCTTGAGGGCTTCGAATGCGTGGCAGGGGCTGGAGAGGCGGTGCCCTGCCCCTGCAGTGCAGCCCTGCAGTGTCTGTCAGCCATGGCACACTGAAGGCAGCCCCCCAGTGCTGCCTGAGTGGCCGAGAGACCACAAGTCCCACCTGGAAGGAAGGCCCAGGATGGGCCAAAGCTTTAAGAAGCCTGGCCATGAGGCAAGCACATTGTCCTTTAACCCTACCTTCATCTTGGAGTTTTACATCACTGAAACCCAGGAGCTGGTAGCTGTTTTTCTATATCTTTCTTGTCTTTCTGTTTTTCTCCCTTTCTTCTTCTTTTAGCTCTCTTCTTATAGAATGTGATACTGAATGGGCTTAAAGCTTTTCTATGTTCAGTGGTCTGTGCTGTGGTAAGTGATGTTATATTGCGTTTACTCTTTTGCCAATGTTCCTTAATTTTCTATAGTTTGCCAGTAAACTTTAGTGCTTTTCACCTCTTGAGAATATTTGGTTGGGATTTTCTCCTTTGTGTCTACCCAGAGCAAAAGAACCTTGGTTTAGCCCTACGCCTGAGTGACGGGGCTGTAACAACCCGCTGGGCAGCAGGTGCAGCAGGTGGAGGAGGCAGGTTCTCCTGCTGCAGCAGAGCCTGAAGAGCGACACGTGCCAGGATCAGCTGAGGCACTGCAGCAGATGGGGGTGGAACACCCTTGGATGCCCCCGGCTGCCCCTGCTCCCTGCCCAGAGTCAGCGGTGCCAGCCCCTCATCCTGTCTCGAGGGCTGGGGGACAGCACTGGGCTGCCTCCCCTGGCCCAGCACAGCCTGTCCAGGGCCTGCTGCTGCCACCCTGCCCAGCAAGAGCTGTGGAGATCAAACAGCATCTAAAACCACAGCTCAGCATTACCAGGACGTGGCGCCTTGGTATAATACAGCAATCAGTGCAACTTCACACCATGTGCAACAAGGGCAGCATCCCCAAGGAATGCAGGCTTTTTCCTTGCACCAGTCACAGTCACAGCTTTTGGCAGGAGGGCAGAGCTTTCCAGAGCATGGTATCCCCAAGCCTGGCCCTGGCAACTGGCCATCTCAATGCCTC
This sequence comes from Dryoscopus gambensis, assembly GCA_013389985.1. Lineage (NCBI taxonomy): Eukaryota > Metazoa > Chordata > Aves > Passeriformes > Malaconotidae > Dryoscopus > Dryoscopus gambensis. The sequence continues at coordinate 268,724 of WEIT01012347.1, read as the reverse complement.
TACCAGGCTGCTGGAGGCTGCAGCATTACCTGACTGCATGACCTGTCTCTCTCCTCAGGTAAGTCCAGCAAAGCTTTGTGACTCCTGAACACACTGGTTAGTTAGGCACTATTTCATTTTCCTACAATTTTTTGCACATTTCACTATCCTTTTGGATGACTACTGTAGTTAGATTACAGAGTTTCTGTCCCAAAATGTGGGATTTAAAACCTGATTTAAGTCTACTGCAGCAAAAGTCTTCTCAGAGTTCTGAAAATGGGTTTTTAACACGAACACCACCACGCACCAGGCTGAACTCTAAGGGTAAGGCATACCTGGCAGAAACCCAGGGACATCCACAAACGTGATTAGGGGGATGTTGAAGGCATCACAGAACCGAACAAAGCGGGCTCCTTTCACAGAAGAATTTATGTCTAAGCACCCTGAGGTTAAGAACACAGAAAAAGGTGTTAGCAACTCCAGGGATCTGCAGTAATTCAAGGCAACTCAAAATCAGACTATTTTAGCTGTACTGTCTTCTTAAAACAAAGGAAAAGCTTATCTGTAGATAATGTAGAGATTATATGGCATGCAGCTTTCCTGAGTTAGAACTAAGATCACAGAACAAGCTACACTCAAAGGCTCATTTCATTTTTCTGACCCCTGTGTGCAAAGACTTTCTATCCCAAAACATAACAGTTTAATTGCATTCTTGTAATTTAAAATATTTTTTCTGTAACTTTCTCTTCATTAGTATTTTTCAGCTCAGTCATATTGAAAGGTTACAGAGTTCTCCATTAAAAAACCCAAAAACTAAACAGTCCAATACTATTTTGAGAAAGATCACCATTTTTGGTAGACACACTGCAAAGTTTCTGTTCTGTTTCAGTGCCATTTAGAATTACAGTATGCACAACTATATTAAAAGACATTTTGTATCAAAGCCTCTATATGAAACATTAAAAAGAGCTGTTAAAATTTAAAATACTTAATGTCTAGTATCTTGATAGTCGTATCTTGTAGAAATGAAACGAATGAAACACCATAGTGGGTCATCTGATTTTCCCAAACAAAAAGACACAAGAATTAAAAACAAGGAGTAAACCAGAAAGTTCTGACTGGAGGTCACTTCAGAAATTACTGAGTTAAGGAGAGAAAGCAAAATCCCTGGACAGTTAAGAAGGCTGATCTTAGCTAGAGCTAGTTTGTACCTTCAGATCCAAACCATGTGAGGTCACAAGCTCCATACTTGTGCATCTGAAGGCTTTGCACTGTTCAGCTTACAGTGAGATAACAAAGCCCCCTCACCCTACAGATGAGTTTTAGGGATTTTACTGCCATGGAAGAAGTGTGTGTTTGCCCTGCTATGATTAACCCAGTTAATTGCAGGCTGCTACCAAACGAGAGGTGCTCTTCGACCCCACCCCCACCCCCCTGCGTGCTGCTGCTGCTCCTCTTGGGTTGGATGCAGCCTGGGAGCAAGATCACCTTGTTGAGCCACTAAAGAAATGGTTTGCAGTTTGTTTCACAGCTCACAGCTGCATTACAGTGTGCGGAGGAGCACACAGACGCACCAGCTCTGACCTTACACAGCACACAGAGGAAGAGACAGAGGTAAGGCACTGTTGAGTCCCACACTGGACTCTGACCTGAGGCTACTTTGGGCTGGTTGCCCACGATCCCAACAGTCCGTCCGTTCATCCTGGCAAATCCAACCACGATGTTCCTGGCATAGGTTGGCATGATCTCAAAGAATTCCCTCTCATCCACAATCTGCAAAGGGGAGAGGCAGGCAGAGCCCGTATGAGGCCAGAGAGAAGTGCATAAATACACAGGCAAACACAAACTCAGTTACCTTAGTATTGAACTTGTAAAACAGTTCAGAACTTGCAGAATTTTGAAGGAAAGAGAGAGAGGGAGGGAAACCTTTTAGTCTTTGCAGCCGTCATTGCAAGAATTAACTAGTCCTACCTTATTACCAAAACTGTTAGTTAAGCATTCCATCAGGGAACACCTTTATGACTGAGGGGAGCCTTTTTTCCTTGCTTAGAACAAAATGCAAATCAGATGTTAAGAACTTCTTTCTTACATCTTAATTAGCAGCAGACGTACAGACTGATTTCAAGTGATAAAACAGTACTTCCTGGAGCTCAGGAGCTCCCCGTGACACGTTTGATGTAATCTCTCTCTCTTGGCAAGCTCCGAGCCCTTTCTTGGAGTGGCCAGCACAGCCCTGCTGCCCCAGGGTCAGTGCTGGGTGTGCCCTAGGGAACGCAGGGAACACAGTGCCCAGCCAGCATCCACCTGGAAGCACAGACCCGTGTGGCTGCACCTCCCTGGGGCTGGAGCTCAGTGTGCGCCCTGCCAAGGGGCAGCCCTGGTGCATGAGGCATGATCAGAACTCACATGTTCCAGGAGATCAGAATTATCCATGGAGCAGTAGCGACACCTACACATGGCTCCCTGGGCTTCCAGCAGGATTCCCTGGTTCCATCTGTTTATGGCAGCTGTGCCCATACACACTGCAGTGTGCCAGTCATTTCATCAGCCTCCGTGTCAAAAAAGTTGTGAAAAATGTAAGTAGTATAAAAGTGGTTTTATTTCTTTCCTTAATACTTCCCAAAATCTGCGGGAGGGCTTGGGGTTTTTTTCCAAATTTGCCTAATGATTTTTTTTACATGCCAATTTTTAACTTTCAGCACACACAGGGCTGAAATTCACAGTGGAAGAATCCAGGGATTAAAAATACCCTGAGCTTGCTTTTGCCACTAAAATGAGTCTAAATTGAGCCAGTTGCAAACTTTGTAATTTTTAAAAAATAGACATATATTTTCTTGTACTGCACATGTACGTAACTGTCTCTTAGCATAAACAGGGAAGGATAAATCTCTGCATTCTGGGTACTTTATTACTTTTATATAAAAGTGCCAGAATCCAAGAGAGAAGCAACACGGCGCAGGTAGGGGCCAAGCAGCAGAACTCAAGGGGGCTTCTGACCCCAGAAAGAACTGAATTCCAGCATCTCTCATCTGTATAGTTGTGTATATAGCATAAGATGTACCCTGAAAACAAATCTCAAGATTCTGCTAAAATCTTTTTTTTTCCCTGCAGTTTTTGTTGCCCACTCACAGCTACTACACAGGTAGAAATAGTCACTTGTAAAGACTGAAATAAATAAGTAACAGTATTTATATCTTCAGTGCCATTCTACTGGTTTGTGTCAATTATTTAGACCCAGAATGTAATTTATGCATCTTTAATCTGAACACTGTCAGACTTACGGAGTGTATGATATCCAGCATATCATAGGCTTTGGTTGACTCACTTGGGACAATGGTGTCCAGCTCTGGAACCGGACGGTCACTGTGGAGAGTAAGTAAGCGTGAGCAACAACACTGACAGACCAAACGAACACCAAGGCCAAAAACTCAGGTAAACATTTCCACCTCTCAGAGATTTCGGAAACCTCCTCAAATATGGGGAAAAGAACCGGTTCTCTTCATCTCGGGCAGCCGGAGCAGCCTCGTCCAGAAGGAGACGCCTCTTCCGCAGCCACCTGTGCTTGGGTGAAGCCCCGAGCAGCAGGGCCCGGCGGGGCTGTGGGGACACGGCCGGGGTGCAGGGGGCACTGCCGGCCGCGGGACAGACGGGTGCGGGGACACGGCCGGGGTGC
>WEIT01012347.1:251002-264802 GCA_013389985.1 Dryoscopus gambensis | reverse complement strand
TCAGCGGCGGCGGCAGCAGCAGCGCCCGGTCCCTGCAGCTGGCCAGGCAGAGCTCTGCCCCCGGGGCGGACCGAGGCTCCCTGTCACACACCGGCATCTCAGGAACTGCGCACTCACCCTGCCCTGCCCACGCTGCCACCCGGGGCTTTGAACACACTGAGCTGCAGGCAACCTTTCTATGCTCGTTTCCCCGTCCCCAAGCAAGCAGAGAGTGGGGAAACATACGGGGAAGACATATCCACACTCTGTTTCTTTCCTTCACTAGCTGTGTTTAAAGACTCCTTCCTGTTTCCCCACTAACAGTGACACATTCTCACGTGGAGTTTCCCTGTAACAGAGACACTGCCCCGCCGTCAGCAGGGACAGGATCAGTTACCCCAGCTCTGATCACATTACCCCCATTAGGGACCCACTCAGCAGTGGCACCCACTGGGTCTGAGGATTCAGTCACAGTCCCAGGGCAGGGGTGTCAACGTTTACGAGTCACCACTGAGAAGGTTTCAGGGAGTATTATATTTGCGCCATCCATAAAAATACTGATCTCTATTTGTTATAAATGGTGTTTCTCTGGAGTTCTTACTGAATTACTATTTTAACAATGCCACGATTTAGTACATTTTGAGTAAGACAATACAAGGCTCTAGACACACAATTTAATAAAACTGAAGAAAGTCATGTGCGGTTTGACAAAATCAGACAAAAGTTGAAAGTGCAGCCCCATGGCTGTCTCTGTGCTCCCTCAGACACACAGAACAAGGCAGGCACAGCCCCTTGCAGGGAAGGGGAGAGACACTTTGTTCTATTTATAGAACAAAGCTGACTGCAACACTTCAAGTGCTTTTTCCATATGAATACAAATATTGCATACAAACACTTCCATAAAATGATATAATGAAACCTTAATCTGAAGAAATTAAACTTGTTTGACCATACTAAACCCCAAGCTAAAAATTATTCTAAACTTTCTTGTCCATAAAGTAGATAAGGATGTGCTCCAAGCTCTGTCCTGCGACCTGTGGTACCCCAAAGGATGAAAATGGAAAAATGAAATTATTGCTCCCATAAATTCACAGTGCTGAAGGAAATTTTAACAGCATTAAAATAGCCATCAGCCATTATCCAGGATACCACATGTTTGAAAAATCTCCTTCAAACGCCTACAGACACAGGACATCTGGAGCTTTCTGCTGCACTCGCTGGGCTTAAGAGGTGGAGACTTGTGTTTCTTACAGATCCCACTTAGTGGGACAGAACTGCTGCTCATTGTTAAAGCCTGGGACAGCTGGAGACACCCTCACCACGTGGACACTGGGTTTCATTCAATGCAGAAGTGAAACTGCACTTGGTTACCACGAGTTGGCAATAACCTCCTCCAGAAGTTTGTAGAGACACGAAGAGAGGTAAAATCCCACTGTGCCATACAGCAAATGCAATGCACTAGACACCTCCCAAAAGCAGCGGCCATCGCACAGGGACAGCTGGGTACTGCAAGAAGCTTGTACCTCCTTGGAACTCAGGCCACTGACAACAAATACTCACCAACACGAGCTTCGGCAACCAAGGCTGGCGTTTTTCAACACCAAAAGAACTTAGCTACCTAGAGGGAAAAACAAACCAACCAAACAACCCCCAGCAGCCCCAGGACTTCCCAATGAAAGCACAAGTAGGTTACATTTGATCTGCATCATTTGTGGCAAATTTTTGTGGTGTGAAAACGATGCAATAAGAAAGCAATTACTCTAGAGGAATGGACTGGGACTGGAGCAGCTGTAAGGATCAAACACATCAATCCCAAGCAAAAGGAATCTATTAAGATGTCAGTATGTTCAGATGAAATAATCTGAATACCAATGTATGCATTAGGACCATAAATGGGAGACGTATTGGAGATGCTGCTATAAAACCAGACAAATTTAACAAAGAGATCTGCCTTCACATGTATAGAGGCTACTACATTGAAGTTCTTAGTACAAACTGCATTTCTTATATGTGATCCTCTAATACTGTATCTCATGCCTTGTAAAAGATTAGTTCTTTTTTCTTAAGGGAGACAAATCTCTTATACTTTAGTAGTTGCAACATAACTGACAGCTTCTCACAAATAAACTGCCTGTTATGAAGTACATGGATTTAAAAAATGGGCTGTTCTTTCTACAGCGAAATTAAAATACCAAAATCAAGTCTGTAGAGAGCAATTATCCCCGTACAGCTTGTTGAATGTTTACAAAGATAATCCCCCAACTTAGCAAAAAATACAAGAGATTTGCTTTGGTTTTGTCACTATCAAACCAGAGCAGTCAAGAACAGAACAGAACCGGACCAGCACAGTTTAATGAACTCCTAAAGATCAACACCTCAGAAAAAATTAGGACTAGTAATTAATTGACCTGTCTAGCCATTTTCTAAAAGAAAATGGCAAATTTATTTTACAAAGAAGTGAAAAATGTATCTCAAGGACCAGCGCAGTGATTTGTAAAATCAATCCAAAAGCATGTCACCAAACAAAATGTTACACAGACACTGAAAAGCACAGCAAGGGATGAAGAGAAAATAACCTTCCAGACTCACATGTTAAAATCCTCACACATGAAGAGCCCCAAGACACATCACACACGTGAGGAGCTGAAAGGAACAGATTCAGGCATGACTCCCATGCAGGAGAGTGCAACAGCCTCTTGAGGGTTCCCTTGGGAAAGGGCTGAACTTCCAATGCAACCAGAGCTTGGGTCAAAATGCTTTTACTCCACTGACATTCTCTGCCTTCCAGTCCTAGCAAGGCTCTCTGCTCAGTGTCCCATGCTGGCTCTCTGACTGTCTCTCCAGCTCCTGGAAAAATTCCCTGATAAAAGTCCAGACAGTTGCCATTTTCCCCCTCTTGAAACGGCTCAAGTCCTTTCTGTATTATGTTGCCAACTCCACAATGAGCCTGAGACAAGCACCTAACACACAAAGCTTTCTGCCTCCTTGTTGCTTGCCCACCTCTAACCCTAATGAGCAGAACTCATCCAACATACAAATGAGAGAACAGGGCAAGTTCTCCCCACTGCCACTCACTGTGCTATTTCCTACCTCTCTCGCTTGTTCCAAGGGACTGGGCAGCCCACCTGGACAGAGATTGCTTTTCCCCATGTCCTGCACATAGCCTGCACAACAGCCCTTTCAGAAAACAGAATTAAACCTAACAGTGAACACACGTGTTGGAACACTTCTCATATTCACGTACCAGAATACAGAATTGTCTGCCAGGATCCCAGGCACAGAACACCCACCTTTCTGTGCCCCTTCAGCCAGAGAAGCCATGATATGCAGTGCTCAGAGAGCACCGAGCTCAGCCAAGCTTCCCTTACCTGGGATCATGGCACTCGCAGACTGGAGCTGGATCCCGGTTGCTCAGGGGTAAATAATTAAAGAACTCTCGGAGGTTCAGCAAAGCATCGATGTCATTCTCAAAGGCTCTGTGTGCAACTCCTGCATAGACACAGCGAAGCAGGTATGGAAATCATGGTGCAAGCTTTCCTTTCCAAATATATACCAATAAAGATAGAAAGAAGCAACAGCAAGAATCTTTAAGCTTGAGCTGTTAACAATCAGGAATCCTAGGCCACCAAATCTGCCCAGCTAAAAATACCTAGCAAATGTGTGCTGTATCGGACTTCCTCCAGAACAGGTCTGCATTGCTGACCTCATATTTAAAATAATATGAAGTGGCTTATCAGCTGGCACAGCCCTAAGCTGGACCCCAGCCTTCTGGAACTCTGTTCAGATTAGTGTGCTGCACCCAAGTGTTGGACTACAAGTGCTTTTTATAAGGGCTGGATCTGGGCAGCATCTGTGTGTACGGTTTGGTTCATCATCAGCTCCGTTCACACAGAATTTGAGATCCCACAGTCATTTGAGTCTTCAGAAGATTCATGACTCACAGACGTGTTCCCAGAAGGGAGAAAATGTAAAAAGAAGTGCTTCATCTCACACTGCCTCTTGGTTTATAGTTAAGCAGTTCAGTCAATCACGTTAGTGAGCAAACAAGGGACTGTTGAGACTCTTTCAACCCATGCAAATGTCTGGACAACAAACAAAAAAACCCCACCACAGGCTGACTTTGCTAAACCCTGCCCCTCGACAGTCCTCCCACTTCTAGCATCTTTTGTGGGTTTGCTACTTTCTCTTCCAAATCCCAGAACTCTCCCACATTCCCACTTTCCCTCCTTTGTGCTCTGTTACTAAACAGGAGCTGCAGGAGAGCAAGTGCAGAGTCAGATCCTGTGCTTAGGCAGAGCTTTGTCCCTCAGACTCATCTGCATTGGCCAGTGGGCTGTTTAGCCAGAACACATTTACTTTGAGCACAATCACAGTTTGAGCACTCTCATTTACTTTTAGCACAATCAGCACGTTCAGTAAAGCCCCCAGCTCTCACCAGACACTGCAGTGTGTGTCTTTGCACCCCCGAGCTGCTCCTGGGTGACATCTTCATTGGTGACAGACTTCACCACATCAGGCCCGGTGATGAACAGGTAGGATGTGTCCTGGGGGAAGGGTAAAAGTAAAAACAGTGAATGCCAGAGCCAAGCTGCAAAAGCACCTAAGGGACAGCCACAGCCTCTAGAGACTTCCCCCAAAATAAGAACAGGGGAGAAGTTTCTTTAAAAGGCTGCATTGCATTAAAAATCCACCGAAAATGCAATTGTCCACAAGTTATTTGAGAAAGTTTTTCTCAACTTTTCACGCAAAATAAAAATCCAAAGCAGGAAATCATCTCAGAAAATACCCATTCCCATGTGGTCACTTAGTGTGTGGTCAATGTCACCAGCAGTAGCTCAGGACACATCCTTACCTTCACCATGAATGTGAAATCAGTTAAGGCAGGAGAATACACAGCTCCACCAGCACAAGGACCCATGATGAGGGAGATTTGGGGAACGACCCCAGAACACAAAACATTTCTCTGAAATAGGAAAAAACCAAATCTGATTTTACCAAAGAAGTGCGTCTTTAAATCTGTGCCCAGATTCTGCAAGAATTCCCCACCACAAACAGTACTGTTTTATCTACTGGCAGACAAGTATCTGGAGAGAATGTCTTGATGCAAATGGAACCAAAAAAGAGTTTGTTATTTCTGTTTTTCTCCTTTCTGTTCCCCTACAGTTGATTCCCTCTACCATGCAATGATTGCAAAGGAGGTAACATGAGCAACCTCAACAGATGCTGCAGGGGCAAAAACTGCACTGAGCCTGGAGTGGGAAGGGGTGAATGTCCCTGACATTTCAGTGTGTAGCTACACTGTGCTCAGAGGTAAAAGTAAGCTTTACTGACCAACTGGGAGAGGGATTCTTTTAAAATCAGGTTTCTGCACTGGCTTGAGTTTTACACAAAGGTGAATGGCTGCCATCCAACACGGACATGTTGTCCAAAAAACCACTTACGCTGCTTGGTGCTCTAATGGGTCACAACGACTTCTGTACCTGTCCCTCCCAGACTATACCACCCCAAAACCTGCCAGCATCTGACTGACCTGACATCCCACCTGCTTTCCTACTGAAAGGACAGTGTTCTGTGCACGCACTTTGATGCAAAGTATTTTAGCAGGCATACAAAATAATGTCATTTCTGTGAAAAAATGAGCAGCAGTGTGCCTAGGGGAAATATTCTTGCATTAACCAAAAATCCTCTAGGAACATAAAACTTTCACCAGTGCAATCAACACTGGATATCCCCAACCAGTAAGGTTAACACTGACCCGCACACTTCTTTGAACAGAAATCTCTCTGGCTTGCATGCCTTCTTTTCACCCCACCAAAACTCTATTTTATTTTTCCCCCTAACCCCCATCTTGACAGAACAGGCACGCCACTGCTTCTGATCTGAGCTTTTCAAGTTTCCTTTCAGTGCACAGTGCTCAATTTACTTTAAGTCCCTCTTCCTGCAGAGAAAATCCTTCACCTTTTACCAACCCTATTGAAAATAACTGCTGTGTGAAATTGATAACCTATCTGTATTACAGAAGAGACACAGGGAAGCTGACAGTGCATCACAACCAAAAAAATCACTGAACTATGGTGTGCCCACCTATCTCAAACTGACAAATGCTCAGAGAAATTACATCCCAGCACAGACAGCTGAAAGTTTAGGTGTAAACCAAGAAGTTAAGTAGTTGCTTGGGGTATTCTTCCAATTAAGCAAATTGCCTGTTCTTTCAGTGTCACTACACACTGGATCATAGAGCCTTACAGAGCTCAGCATCACTCTTGTTAAAGACATGGGTACATTTGCCCAAAGCCAAGAAAAGAACCAAGGTCTGAGTTTCACACGCTGCTTTATCCATTGGCTGAAACACAACGATAACCTTAACAGTTACTTACGAACGCCCACTTGCATGTTTTGCCCACCTTTGTGGATGCCAAGCTCCCTGTCCATCCAGCAGCCTACTCACCAAAAATATGTCTGCATAGCCTGCCAAGGACTCCACTCCCTCCTGGATACGGGCTCCTCCAGAGTCATTCAGCCCAATCACGGGTGCTCCAACCATGGCAGCTTGATCCATGATCTAGTGATGAACACAAACTCCTCAGTATTGACCCAGCTAAGCTAAACCCCAAAACACACATGTTCTAAAAAAAAATCTGCCTTCCCAGGCGTGCATCTCCACACTTAGCACTGGGTTTGGATAACGCAGTGTGAGTGACACGGTCACAACTGGAGAGGGACAATTTCTCCCTGTTCATAAGGGGCCTCAACTGCACCTCAAACATCCCCTCAGATATGTCTCATCTGCTCCTCAAAGTTTGTTGCAGTGTTGGCTGTGGAATCTCTCTAAGCTGTATATTCTAATGCTTGGCTACTCTTCTCAGAACTTCTTTGGGAAGACTAAATTAAAACTTTCCTCCAGAAATTTAAACATTACATTTCTCTTGATACACAGCAGTGAGGGAGAGCAATTAGCTATTCTTGGCCTTTACCTTTGTGAACATTCAAGTACCTCAAATCTCCCTTCAGTCTTCATATTCCTCTTCATGTTTCTAGGCTAAGCACCACGAATTCGGTCCCACATCCTGTTTTCTAGGGCTCTGATCATTTTGGCTACTTGCCTCACGATCATACACAATACTACAACAGAAGCTTAAGTAGGAGGACTGAATTCCGTACATTCCTTGCACAAAATATTCCTGATCATTGAATTCCAGTAAAATGTTTGCCATTTTCATAACACTACAGCACTGGTACATTGTGTTAAGATCTGTTTTAACATGAAGATCTGCTTTAGCTTCTAAATAATTTTTTGTAAAACATCAGTTAATTCCCATTTTGAATTTTGAAGTTGCTTTTCCTTGCCCTTTCAATCATTGTTATAAAATTATTTGACAATCTTTAACTTGCTAAGTGTTTTGCAGTTCCAGTCCCATCTTTCAGAGTGCTTGTAGCATCAACCTTGAATTTTATATTGCCTAGAAACACAGAAACCACACTTGGTGCCACTCAAGTCAGTGGTATCTCAGGAGACCCAAAACTCCAGCCCAAACCGGAGCTGGTGGTCACCACCTCTGTACAGTCCTAGAATTCACTGACATGTTCTGCTGTTTTCCAGGGACTTATAGACGGGCTTTCTTTCCCAAGGCTTTTCCAAGTTCTTCCTAAAACACACATCACAGACTGAGCCCCAAAGCAACTAATGCCCCCAGAGCCTTCCTTCCAAATTTGGAGCCTAACAAGAACAGCACCAACAAGGAAGGACCCACATTTTTTCTAGTTCTGTGATCAGCACTTCCCCTGGTGCTTAAGAAAGAATAGATCAAAGAAAATCCACCAGAAAGCATCCCATCATTCCAGTACCATTCCGTCCTTCCCCAATACAGACACCATAAAGCTCCAGTGAGAAAGGGTAATGCAAGTCCTTCCCAATATCAAGACTTGGTAAAACCAAGTATTTGTTATCTAGCCCAAGTCTTCATGTTTTCTAGTTTTATACCCACTCACTCCTGAGGAGCCTATGCCAAAGAGTAGTTATTTCCACAGCAGAAATAACAGGTGCCTTGTGCACCAAAACTCTTGTTTCTGATTCCACAGCAAGAAAATTCAGGAAGATTTCCCAGCTCACACCACTCAACACTCATGCACAAAAGAGTTCTTGTCTCCCCAGTCCTGTAATTCAAAAACTCTTCCAGCAAGACAAGCAGACAAACAGGAATAAATAGCCACAAGTGTCTGATAAGACAAAGTTTCGAGATCAAGGTGACCTTGAAGTTGTAAAACTGCTTATCTTCAGGCTGCTTACTTGTGACATTTGCTTTTTTTAAAACATTACACACTTTCACAGCACACTGTTTAGAGGGAAAAGTTTCTCTGAATTCATTCCTCATTTCTCCAGTGGACAATGAGTACTTAATTTATATTTGTGCTTGTCTCATAAGTCTCTCATCCTTTGCAGTAGAGTAGAAAACATAACTTAATGTAACCAAGTGTGTATTACCTGGAAAAGCTCTCTCACACTCAAAAGGTTTCCAGAGGCACCTCTCTCAGGCACGGCACACACCAGAGCCCACTAAAGTCAGTCACCAAACATCTTCTCCAAAGCCATTATCACAACAGACTGAAAAAAATGGCAATTTTTTTGGTTTTCTCCTGTGCCATAATTACCTTGCAGATCTTCTGGGCATGAGCTCCAGATAAACTGCCTCCAAATACAGTAAAATCCTGAAGGTAAAGGAAATTTTCAGATTAAGGAAAGAATGATTTCAATAAAATGTTGTCAATTATTGCCAGTAAATAATATAATCCTACAGTGCTCTATATTTGGTATGCTGCTTCAAAACAACTGACTCCCTCAGTGCAGCCTGCAGATCATCCCTGCTCAGTCCAAGCCTCCTTTACAAGGAGGAAATGCAAACTGGACACATGTCACCATTCTAGACTCATGAGTTATGTCTGAGAGTTATTCTTCCAGGGGTGCTGTAGGGACTATGTCAGCCAAAAGGCCTAAGCAGAAAGATCTCTAACAGGCAACACGAGGCCCTGAGACTGATCCAGAAGCAGAAGGGGATATTGACACACAATGGCACAAACAGAGCCCAGAGCCAACTCCTGTGGAGCTTCCCTGCTGCATTCCCACCGAGTCTTACTGCCAAGGAAGCCCCAAAAGCTGTGTGGACAGAGCCAGCATGGCTGTAAGTAACAGCTGAACCAAAAAGGTTCAGCATCTCAGGAGTTAGCTCAATTTGGCGGGAAAAAGGTCTTTAAATAGAAAAAGGGAGGAGTGTATCCTGAAGGGGCACTCTTAACTTCTAGTAATACAAAAACTGCCCATTACTTGTGTTCTAAAATGAAGTTTTGTGTTTGGCTCCTCTCTTACGTTCAGGCCCCCAGAACAGTGTCTCTCCTTGGAAGGAGCACGCATGCAAGACAAGAAAGGCAGAGGTTACGCCTGGCTCCAAGGTAACACTGCAACAGCCACTTTGGCCATGAGAGCCATGGAACAAAGGCTACTCTGTGGCCCAGAACAGAGCAGCACTTACTCATGGTCTGAAACAAAGCCTTTCTTTCACAGTGTTATGAGTAACCAAGATAAGTCTCTTTCTAAGATGTTTCCTCTAAAATACTTTTATTTTAACATTAAAGTATATTTTATCTATTTATATCCTATCTGTCACAAGCTTTTTTGCTTCTTCTTGTCTGAGGGTGCCCTGCTTCCTCCCACAGGTACACTGATACATGGCCACACTGAACTATTGTGAACTTATTACAAAGGGTAAGTTCACACTATTTAAAAACAAGTAAAACTTTACCTGACTGAAAACATAAGCTAGTCTCCCATTAATCCGTCCACGGCCAGTCACCACACTGTCGCCAGGGTACTGCATTAAAAACAGATAAATTAATTGAAAATAATAGATAGAAAGATCAAAGCAACAATGATGTCCACTAAAATTTCCACAAACTCCTACTAAGACAAAGCAAAGAGTGATTTCCTGGGAGATTTCATCTTCATGTTTGCAGTGAGGGCTCCATAAAGTCTTTCCCCAGCGCTGAAAAGGAAAACTAGAGGTAATATCACATATTAATTACGTATTAGAGTAAAGATCAGTGAACTTAGCAATTTCCCTTCAAATATAGCACATCTGGAGTTATGGCAAATCATGCCCTCAGAGATAGGATGTACCTTTTATCAGGACTAGCTGATGCTTCTGAAAGAAGGGACAGAGTGCACAAACCTCTGAGGTGTTGATATAGGATAAAAAACAACCCTGGACAGGTCAAAAAATTTAATTAAAGTCACCTCAAATGCTTGAACTTGACCTGCCCCATTTTTCACCCTTTAAATACGGGAAGAAAGAACCGGACAAGGAAATGGAGCTCGTGAGTCTTAAAATGTGCTTAATTTACACTGTTTCACTTTCTAGTAAAGAAAAGTTTTTCAAGACAACAGTAGAAAAGGAACTTTACTGGGCTGTCAGTAAAAAAGGGAATTTAGGCATTGAAGTGCTTTTTGTTATTTGGTATTAAAAAATTTTTAAAAAAAGGAAAGAAAAAAGGGAAGTGTGTGGTGCAGGGCCCACTGTAAGGGCCATTCATGCACAGGTGGTCTGTGACAGGAAGGTCACACCTGCCCGGGGCCTTTCCTCAGGCTGCACACACAGCGCTGCTACCAGAACAGCAGCACACACCTGTACCTCAGCCACTGCCACATGCAGGTGACTCCCAAAAGCCCCAGCAGCCCACAGAGAGGCCTGGATGTGAGCACCACCCAGGGAAAGTTCCAGGGACTCTGAAAAATTCAATGTTAAACTAATATTCCAGCTCAGTGGCCACAGTTAGGTCATCTCTTGTGAAACTGTGCTCTGTAAACACAATCTGCAGCTCACTGAAGGGTGAATTCTGAAGCACAAGGGAAAAAATTAACCCTCTTGTCACACTCAGGACTCTGCTGCTCCTCCTATTTTCAGAAACAGCAATTTGTTATCAGTGGTGTGGGATGCAGCATGGAGTAACTTGGTGAGAGGCAACCTGGCAGTTACTTGAGTTTGCTGGGGAACAGAGTAAAAATTTAGAGGAAAAAAGGTGATTGCTCTGCTATTCCCTGAGAGGGGAGGAGGTCTAACACAACCTCCTTCACAGCACCAAGTGTCATCAGCCTCCTGTCTGACACAACAAACAAACCCTTAACCTGTGCCGGTCCCAGTGCCCCTGCTGGAACCCTGCTGTTCCCTCCCTCATCCATAGGCTGCAGCCCTACGACCTGAAGCCCAATGAACTGGTTTAAGAACTGCACAAACAGAAGCTGTAGTCACTGTGTGCAGCACAGGGCACACACAGAGCAGCTCCTCACCCCACACCACAACCCACAGCAAACAGCCTTTGGCTGCAGGAAGATCCACAGTGAACAGGCACATCTGCACCAGCCACTGACATCCCAGCAGCTCACTGGCCCCTTCTACCAAACCACAACAGAACACTTTCCCAGGTAGCTCATTATCAGGCATCAACGTCACGGTGAGAGACTTTGGGGAGATGTGCATTTTCCCTGTGTGTGTGGAACTCCCTGTACCGTGCTGGTTTAGGATACGTAGCCACATATCCAGAAAGAGCCTTAGCAAGCAGGGTGCAACTGGCTAACAGAGCAGTAAAAATGCTGGGACTTCCAAACATCCAGATCAGATTGTAAGTCTCTAAAGGATTTTAAGACTGTAATTTGGCAGGCATAAATATGGATCTGACTTGTTTCATCCAGTAACTCTAATCCTACCTATAAGGAGGCAGAAGTATCTACCCAGATTTGTTCCTCATAGCTGACCTGACTGACAAAGCTGCACCAACAAAGCTCTGCAGCCTCCTCTACACTGTTTAAAATGCAACTCTAAGACCATTCCCCGGAAGGTATTTGAACCAAACAGGTGACCTTATAAAAAAGGTATCAAGTTTAGACAACAGAAAACTCTGTAAGTTGTTAAATGGAAACAGAGTAACTATAGCAAATTTACAAAACAAAATTATACATAAAAAGAAAACAAATAGAAGAAATTACTTGTGAATGGAAGAGCCCATTTTCAACCTGTGGGCTGGCTGCACAGCAGAGGACACTGAAACAAGCGTTACATGAAATAAAACTACCTTATTCTTACTAGAGTCCATCCCAAAGTCAGTACATCTGTGTTCCACAAACATGTCATATTCATCAAAACTGTCAGGGTCCAACAGCAGCAGAATTCGTTCCCTTGCTGTCAGCTTTCCCTGAAACAGAGCAAGCAACAATTAACAAAGCCATCAGGTGGTTCTGGCTGTTTGCTGACCCCCAGCAGATGCACTTTAATCAAACAAAACCTCACTTGATCTGCTACACTGGGTCCATTAAGCAACTGCAGGCCCCCAAAGCTGGAAATAGCCTATGTAGTGATTATCCTCTTCAAAAACAAACATAATGCAAGCCAGACTCTGAAAAGAAGGCTGACTGTTGGAGCAGCACTACCACAGGAAAAAGGAAACAATCTCAGAGACTTTTCAACACGCTATAAATGCATCACAGCTATTTTTGCCTACACATTTAAATGCTGCTATTAAGGCCTTTGTTCTGTTCTTAACCAGGGAACCCTTCCACAGCTAAACCAGTCTGCCCCAACAGCTCAGGGTTCAGCTCACTGCACTCAATATTTGACTGCAGTAAGTAAGATGGAAGAGGAAGCGTGACAGCCTGCAGGGATCTGACAAAATCCTTCTGGTTTTTTTCTGCTGGACACTGGTATGGGCAAAAGTAGGGTAAAGGGCCAAGAACACAATCAGCTGACCAGATATGCATGTCCCTTGCTCAGTGCTATGCAGTAATAAATGACTGCAAAGGTTTTTTATATCTTAATCTACCAAACAAATCTGTTATTTCCAACCCAGGTAAGCATCTGTCTGCAAAGGGCAGGGCACCTGGGTTGTCTCCTTTAGGGGATGATGTGACCCTGCATCAACATGAGATTAGAACACAGCTCAGCTTCTCTACAAAACATCTGACCAGTAGGCCAAAAAGCTCATGAAAAGCAGCAAATGCAAGAAAGCCTAAGGTAAGCCACAGCTTTAGTTTATATAAAACATAAGCTGTTCGAGGCCCTAGACATGCAGAAGTGCTTGTACATTGGTGCATCAGTGTCCTGAATGTAACCTAGTGAGACCGAACTCTCTTTGGCTGTTGTATCACTGGGGAGGGACACTGCTGACAGGCAGACTGATCACTGAGGGAGCCTTCACAGCAACCGCCATTCCCACCTCCTTGACACCTACAAACCACCGTGGTACCACCAGGGCCTTGCACCACACTGGAAAGGCGTCCCAGCAAGAAGCAATAAACAGAAACAGGAAAACTCTGCTGTCACTCCCATCAGCACTGCCTACATGCTGAACAATAGAGGTAGGAGACTAAAAACCCACCTGTTGTCATCCCTCCCACCTGTCTTTTCCTCTGCCTTACTTCCACTCTCCTCTTTGCTCTCATCTCGGAGAGCAGCTTAAATTTGCAACAGCAGTGTAAAGATGAAGCTGTGCTCAGAAGTGGTACGAAACCTAAAACTAACATACCACCAGACTGACAAGCAGAAGTTGCAACTTCTGTCTATGCTACCTCTCATACGTATCACAGCCAACCTCGGTGACCACTCTGAGGTAAAGGAATTAGTAAAGAAATTGTTCTTTTTTTCTACCCAGAATAACAGGCAATGCAGTCTTTAGCGCTGTTTGAGCAAAGCTTCCCGCAAAGGGGCGTCTGGAGCTGCCAAGCGAAGCCGCGAGTCCCCAGCGCCGAGCGGAGCCCCGCCGTGCCCGGCCTGCCCTCCCCGG
>WEIT01012347.1:166773-240188 GCA_013389985.1 Dryoscopus gambensis | reverse complement strand
GGGCGGCTCGGCGCTCGGGAGCGGCCGAGTGGGAACAGCCCGGGCTAAACCCGCCCCCGGCGCGGGGCAGCCGCGGGCAGGGCCGGTCACAAGGGCAGGGAGGCGGCAGGGGCTGTGTCTCAACAGCCGCGCACGCCGCGAAGGCGGTGGTGGCATGGATAGAGTGCTTGCCTCAAAATGCAGCGTTTATTATGGTCACTGCTTCGTCAAGGGTACGGCAGTTTTTAGTGGTTCTTGAAATACCCTGGTGTAGTGGAGTTAATCGCTTTAAAAAAGCGATGACTAAGAGCGAGTGTGGTAAAAGATACCCAAAACAATATACAGATCATAGAGGCAGGGGAAGAGGAACTTAGTAATTTTTTTCCCCTCCTTGAAATGTAAACAATAAATAATTCCGATTGAAATCCAGGAATTTTGAGCTGACAGAAACAATAATTGATTTTTTTTTCTGCCTGGTAGATAATTGTTCTGTAACAATAATAACCGTAAAAAGCAAACAGGCTGAAAGTCTGCTGGGCTTTCCCCACTCCCATCCGCCAAAAAAGAGCGTTCTATGTGCTGTGGGCAAAGGCAGTATCCGGAATTTCGGGGTTACAGTCTGGGGGATACTGGGAAGGAATTGCATTCTGTTGTGTTTTTGGAGTGGGGGCATGTGTCCGTTCCTGGGAGGAAGCTCTGCAATAAACTGTTAGGTTTCCTTGAACTACCCTTTGAAGCCTTGATCGGTGTCGGGAGGGGGCTCTGAGCTGTTAGACCTCTTGGTTGTTAAATTTTTTTAATTCTCCTTTTTTCCCTCTGGTAGTTTTAAGTCCTGCCCTGTTTGTGTTTGTATTTTCCTGGCAGAGTGGGTTTATGCCACTGTGTTTGTCGCTATCGATGCGTGTGTTACCCTAAATTTGAATTGGAGCACTGAGGTTTAGAAAGTTAAATATTTTATTTATTTACAGGATCAGGATTTAACTGTCGAGGCGGCTAAAGTAGCGTTAGATGCTTCCTATCCTCTCGCTATTGGCTCCTCCCACTTAAAGTCTT
Organism: Dryoscopus gambensis; assembly: GCA_013389985.1. Taxonomy (NCBI): domain Eukaryota; kingdom Metazoa; phylum Chordata; class Aves; order Passeriformes; family Malaconotidae; genus Dryoscopus; species Dryoscopus gambensis. The sequence continues at coordinate 239,156 of WEIT01012347.1, read as the reverse complement.
TGAAAATAGAGATCTGTTTGCGCTGGGAAAGAGGGAGCCCGTTCCCAGGATCTCTGCATCGTCATTTCCTGAAGTAATTTATCTTAAGGATTTTTCCTCATGGAACCCCGATGCCAGTATTGATGCACCTCTGCTTTTTATTTCTTACCAACTTAGGCCCAGTTAATTCCAACCCCAGCTGTGCTTTCTTCCCATAAATTCTTTCTGCTTTTGGTCAGTCACCAGACTGCTTTTGCCAAAAAACATGCAAATAGTATTCTGATGTTTTTTAATAAGGTATTTGCATTGCTGTGCTCTCTGGCCTCTTTACTTTAAGCCTGGTCTTCTGAAATGTGTTCTTTGTTCTCCTTGCCTTGCCTTCTTCCCTTCTTGGCCTTTTGCAATCTTAGTTTTACACTCTGTGCTGTTGAAATTGTCTATCTTTAATTTGTCCCTGCCCAAATTCCTGAGCTTTTCCCCTCTTCTTCAGCTTTTCTTGCTTGGCTTTTCTGTCACTCTCAGTTGAGTAGAGAAAACCATGTTTTTAGTTTTGTTTTCTTCTATTTCCTTGTGCCTCCATGGATATTCCTGTTCACAAAGTACCTCTTGATGGTTCCGCTTTCTCTCTTGACCCTTTATTTTCTTTGAATATTATTAAATTCCTTTGGTGTATTTTTTGTTCTACTGTGGCTAGCTTTCAGATAACTGTAGCTGCTGTTTATTTCAAATATTTTGCTTACAGCTGATTAACCAGTCTTATCTCTGCCTCCTGGACTCCTGTTTGTGGCGTGTCAGTACCCAGAGGCCTCAGTAAATTCCAACTCTGTGAAGCCATGCAGTAGAACAGAGTTACTGAGGTGTCTGTCTTGAGCCTGAGGTGATCATGGGAGAATGGGCCTGCCCCACGCAGAACTGCCCACTCTGGTGTTCCCAGTGTCACAGATCTGCAGTTCAGACTGGTAAAGGCCAGTCCATCTTTTTCTCATTTACTTTTTGTGTTCCTTTTCTGTTACTGCTAAGAACTGTTACACCTTTTACACCTTCTGCATATTTAAGGTCATTAAACCCAGTACAACCATCAAAGCGTTTTTAGCTTTGGTCTTTTAAAAGATAAAGTTTAAGTTCTGAAGTAAAGGTTACATTGAGAGATCATGACAGTGAGCACTGTGACCACCCAAAACTGCCAGAATCCCAGAATATTCTGAGTTGGAAGGGACCCACAAGGGCCATGGAGTTAGTGAGTGGGCCATGGAGGGGCTGAATCCAGAACCTTGGTGTTCTCAGCACCCTGCTCTGACCAGCTGAGCTAACTGTGCAGTGTGGGTTTGGGTTGGGTTTTTTGTTTTAATACTTGAAAGCTTTTCAGATGCTCACTTCTTTCTGCCCTGTTTGTTCAGACTGTGAAATCCAAATACCTAGCTCTAGGTCCATGTACATGGAACTTGGAGTGTTTGGTACTTTCCTTGCACAGATCTTTTTAAGTGCTCAGTGCAGAAGTTTAAAAACTGCTTTATTGGAGAAATGCTGCAGGAAGTATCAGTAGTGGTTAAAGTCTCAAGTGCTGGACTTCTAGGAATTCCCTTGGGAAGTTACTCCACAAATTAGTGTTCTTTATGTCAGCTTTTCCTCAGTGTGTAATCTCTCGAGTGCATTCTGTAATGTTTTGTTATGCTGTAAGTATTAATTCCATGGTCAAGATTGTCCCTTTTAATTTTAGGAAATTGGTTTAGGAGTAATGGGTGCCAGCTACATAAATCAGCTAACGTTCCTGGGCCCCCATTGCACGAGGCATAAGCCAGCTCATTTCCTTGTGATCCCATAGTCTTTTGCACCAGCTCACATAGCAGGGGGTGGCAGAAGTTTTTGGACCCACATAATTATGAAGTTCTAATTAAAGCTCTGATTTCAGATTCAGATTGGCACACATGGAGTTGCAGCAGTAGAAAGCCAAAATGTAAATACCGTATGTCAGTGTAAGTCAGCTGAATCAGCTCTGGGTGGATTCAAGGTCTCCCTGTTGCCTCATGGTGGGTGATAAGGGTTCGGTTCTGTAGCTGGAGCAGCCGTGTGTGTATTTCTAGGGTTTAAGTGTGATCATGTGACAGTTTCCTGGACAGAGCTGTAGGTAATACATCATCCTTTTACAGGGATGTATAAGAGAATATTTCCTAGAGCTTTTAAAACTTGAAAATAACTGCTCCCGAGTGTGCATTAGGCAGAAGGGCTGTGCCTTGTGTGTTTTGAGGATGTGAAATACAAGTTTCAGCCTCCGGAATAAAGTGATTATTATTAAATTGCATATTAATACCACATTTAGTTTTAAAATAGCATAGTAGAATTTATGCAACAAACTTCTGTGTTTTAAAGGTGCTGTCTTTTGGAATAAACATCTTAGCAGTGCCTTTCTCTGGTTCAGATACCATGCAGGTAACTGCAAATCATTGGACTTGTCAGCATCAACAGCCTTCCCTGAAATTCAGTTGAAATGCCTGTAAGAGACACGATTACCAGTCAGATCAGCTTACTTTATCCATAGAAAACTTCCTCCTGCAATCTCTGAAAGATATTTCAAAGGTATGTGAAAGGTTATTGCTGATTGAGAGAGTGCTTGGAAGCTGGCAGGGCTGCAGGACAGTGTTTTATGCTTGGCCAGGAACCCAGCTGGTGCTGGGAAATACAGGATGAGACTACAGTTCTTGTCTTAAACATCCTGTAATCCCAGTAAGGGGATGTGAGGCAACATGTGGCTTTAGGGAGATTAGGGGTGGGAGGAACAAAGAAACCCATGGCAGCACTGACTGGTACCTCACAGAGCCCCATCCGGTGTTTTGAGGCAGCTCTTGATAATTTTAGCCAGGGGGTTGAAGTCTCAGTGGTGCCAGGAGCATTGTGGAAGCAACTCCCAAGCATGGGCAATGACATGGATTGCCAAAAAAATAAAATAAAAACTGTTCTGTGTAAAGATTAGTGTAAGGATGTTATTTCCCTCCTGCTCTTGTGTAAAAGCAAGAGCCTGTTTTGAGAGTTTTATACTGCCAAAGTAAGTTGAATGGAGTGTAGAATATAATTGCATATTATAATCAATTATACTTAACACTAGATCTGAAATGTCTCCATAGTTGGTTGTATACAGTTGCGTAAAATCTTCCACTTTTGTGCCGTGCTGTCCATGTGAAGGCTTCTCCTCCTCTTCCTCACCTCTCTTTGAGCCAATTCTCCTTTGCTTCTGCAGTTCTGTGTCCCCCAGTGCCCTTCCCTGGTCGGCAGCTCCGGGGGTGTGGGTGCAGCTCCCAGCAGAGCTCAGTGCTGTGGGAAATGCCGTGAGCTGGGCCCGGGCAGTTGGACTGAACTTCCCTCAGAGAAGTGACACCTAAACAGATGGAAACTTCTTGGAAAATTCAGATTCCTATCACAGACATGGAATAAGGGAGAAGAAACAAATTCCGACTCTAATAGAATTTAATTATATGGATGATACTGGAGTTTCCATTTGGGATATGGGCCATGGCTGAGTTGAGCTTGTATAACAGCGTTTTAGAGCGAAAACGTGTATTTTTTTGTGATGGAAAAGTTTAGCTTGGAACTTCTTCCTTGTCCATTCTCCCTAGGTTGAGGAGAGTGAAGGCTGATTCATGATCTGTGCTGCCACATCAGAGTTGCCTTTTATGTTTGAAAATTGGTCTGGTGCTGTGGGTTTTTTTAGGTTTTTTCTCCATTGACATTTTCTTCTTTCCTCTGTTTTCAATGTTGAGAAACCCTGTAAATAAAACTACTGGTAGTTTTTAAAAGTACGTGATTTTCCCCTTAAAAATGTCATGAATGGTTGCCAGAACACTTCTGAATTTGTAAGAAATGTGAAACATAATCAGCGTCTCTGAAACAACCATCAGGGAACATGGACATGGGGACTAAGTACCTATCAAATACCTTCTGCTGCAGGTATTCTGTTTGTGCTTGGTTTGGGGAGCAGTTGTCTATAAAGTGTCCAGTCTCACATCTCTGTATACACCAGTTTTTACTCCAGAATATGTTGGGTGAGTTCCTCTTAAAATCTCCCTACTCAACCTCACTGTTTCCTGTTTTTAAACCCTGTGTGTGACTCCTGGGAGAACTGCTTTGTCAAGGTTGTCTGCATTGTACTGCAGAAGTTTTGATAACATAAAGTTTTGCCAGTAGAATTTAAATTGGTTTCTAAACTAAAAATACTCCTCTCCCTTAGAAGAAAATTGAGTAGGAAGAGAAGGAGCTGTGGTCCCCTCGGTAGTGGCTGGTTGACAGTGGCTTCCAAAGGGGGTTGCAGTGCTGTCTTGTGCTGGGATTGCAGAGGAGCGTTCCTGCTTGAGGAGCTGGGAGGAGGTGATGGATGGATGTGGTGGTGCCTGAGGATATTGATTAAACCGATTGTGTTCCCGAGTGTTTAAAGAGGAGTTAATGTGTTGCCGGGAGGCATCTTTATGGGATGGCTGAGCTGTCCCGGTCCGTGGGCACGGAGCACTCCACACGTTCCTCTGCCTTTGTTTTCTTTGCTACCTTATGATTTACACGTCAGGTCGTTTAAATACGGACTGAGCGTTCCTGGCTATTGTGTTGGAGTCTTTGGTGAGGCCAGAAAATATTCCCTGGAGCTGGGCAGTGACTTGAGAAGTGATGGCAGCACAGCCTTTCCTGAGCACTGTGCTTTGCAGGGAGCAAAGATTTCCCTGCTCTCCTGGAGGAATTACAGCGAGTCCGCCAGGAATATGATTTGTTATTCCGTGTCTCCCGAGCCTCTCGGTCCCAGCCCACGGCTGGCTCCCTCTCACGCTGGGCCCTTGGAGAGCACACTTCGCTCTGAGATTCTGATGTCCAAGCATTTTTGTTTGGCGCGGAAAAATGGTTTTCATTACTTTTTTGTTTGCTCAGGGAATGCGATGAACTTGATCTATAACTTCCAAAGCAAGTTCTGACTCTTGTTGTGTTTCTGCAGCTTAGAAACATGTTATTATTTTCTACCCATAGGAGAAAAGGTAATTTTGCTATTTGAAACTTCTCAAAATACAGCAGTCTTGTTGGAAAACATCATTATGTGAAAATTTTACAATGCATGGTGAAAAAGATTAATTTAGCCATCTTTTTAAAGCCTCAAAGGTTGAGCTTTACCACCTACTTCGTTAAAAATACATTTAGAATTTTTCCTGTCAGGGATTTTGTAAACACGAAGACTTTCAAACAGAACTATAACTTTGACATAGGACTTAGTAAAAATGTTCTGTTGTTTCTTATGTGGGGGGTGGACTCAGAGAACAAGGCAGGCCCTTCTGCACTTAAAATGCAATTTATTGTAATTTTTTTTTCCTTGAACTTTAGCTAAAGAGGTTGGCTGTATTTCTCGAAATATGAAGAAAAATAGTCTAACTGTCTTCTGATCATGGTTAAATTGGGTTCCCATGGCGTTCAGGCAAAAACAGTGCAGTTTTTATTTTTTCAGAGTTACACAGTCATTAATTCATTGGTCACAACTGTCCCTATATGAGGGTATTAATGTCTTTAGCTAATTTTTCATAGTTGTATGTTGATGGAGGATACTCAGAAATACTTAGTAGCCAGCAGAATGTTTTCTCTGAAAAATTTTGAAATAAGTATTTTTAGTTGATTTGGGTTTTTTTTTTAGTGCTTCTTTTGTGTTCCCCAGGATTCCATTTCACCCAGTGGGGAATTTATGAGTTTTTGTGGATATCTTTGGTCAAATTCTGGCGGTGTGGTTGGGGTGATCTAAGGGCAGGGTGGTGTTTGCAGGAAGAAATAATTTCGTGTAGTCCACAGTGAAACTCTCATTGTTTCTCACAGTTCTGTGCTGGAAGTCTTGGGGAACATTTTTTAATTTCTATTTTTTGTCTGAATTGAACAATTTCTGTGTACAGAACCTTGTCTCAAAGCCCAGGAAAGGATCACCCATCTGCAGTGTTGTTGTGAACTGCCCTTATCTCCACGCCGTGTTCTGCATGGGTTGGGAGCTTTCCCCTGGAATCTTGCAAAGGTGTGCTCGTGTCTCAGCTGCGAGCGCGGCCGCTGCACGGGCGGGTGTGTTTTGGGAACGCGCTTTGGGAATGCCCTGCCGTGGGGATGGGTGGCATACCTGGCTGACAGGGGGTCCAGCAGTGAGGGGAGCTGCCCAACATTTTTCTACCTGGGTACTACTGCCGGGACAGGGGTAGGACAGACATCGATCTGGGGAATCTGGCTCCTGACTTTGGTGCAATTTTGGTGAAATGAATCGAATCCACCATGGTCCAGCCCACCCCGAGTGTAGGTAGGTCTGGAAGCGGGGGGTGGTAGGGCTTGGGCTCTGTGAGACCTTTCCCTGCTGTCGTGTCCTTGGCAGCTGGCCCTTGCACTAACCTCGGTGAGTCTGAGTGTGTTCAGTTTTCTTGTTTCCTAGGAAGTACCCACATCTCCCACCCATCTAAAACAGATCCCACACATTTGTTGTATTCCTCTGCAGATGGCTGACAGACCTTTTTGCTGCTCATCATATGCCCGCCTGTCTGTCGTCAGATAGTTTTGCAAATAGTGCTTTTAGGGGGTTTATCCAACTCGGGAAACACTGCTTTTGTGGGGGTATTCTCTGTTTTTGTTTTGCTTTAAAGCCTCGTTAGCTGCTCATTCTTCAGTGGCTCCAGCCGATCATTTTTTGGGTGAGGAGATGCTGTGTGGGGTGGCAGGGAGCAGTTCAGGGAAGGTGGTGGGGGAGGGCAGGGCTTTTCCTTGCCGGGGTGCTGCAGCGGGAGCTCTGGAGCTGCAGGTAGAGGTGCAGTGGTGTCACAGTCAATGAGAACCAGCTCCTGTCCTTCAGGAGCTCCTGAGCTCTGAAGCTTAGATGTGGCAAGTTGTGGGAGCTTTCTGGCTGTTGCTAATTATTTTAGTAGAAACAATTAGATGATGTCTAATCCCAGCATGAAAAGGCTGACAATGTAGCAGTGCAGCTGTCAAAGCTCCAGCTGTGGATATGACTTCGGGGTTCCTGCCATGTAGAAGTCTGTGTGTGCCTCAGATGGGTAGAGCTTCCTGTTCCTCAGAGCGTGGTAGAGGGTCAGATTTCTGTAATCGTGGTTTTAGAAACAAGCTCATGCTCCCCGTGCTGTTGGATGGGCACAGATTGGTGGGTGAGCTCCCTTTCTGCCCTCCTGTGTCCCGTGGGTACCACGGTGCCTGTGTGGCTGGGCTGGCCAGCCCCAGAGCGCTGCTGGTGACCCCAGTGCAGCTGAGATCAAAGACTTCTGCCTGACAAAGGGTGGAGATGAACCCCGGGGATACATTTGTATTTGTAAAAAAAATTGACGTATTTTTTTCTATTTTACTTCATGAAATTAAGATTTAATAATGATATAATGCTTAAGACTTTAGGTTGTTGGAAAAGCCAAGATAATTTTCAGTGATTAATGTTCCAGTAGCATTTCCAAGGACCCTAAATTAGATATTTGTGTTTAGCCCTTTCCTCCCTTTGCCAAGGATAGGTGAGAAGGCCGGAGGTACCTGTTGAAGCCTTTCTACCCAGTGAATTTCATCCATTAGGAGCACATATGCTGGATACAGACACCTAACAATTGCTTTGATTCCCAGTTCTTCTTGCTTTGGTCTCAGAGTCGCAATTTGCAGATGCTTCCCTTGTCCCTGCAGCTGTGCAATAGTGCTCATTAAGGACCGCAGTAGGAAGTATTCCTTGTGGTTTAAGTGACCTCGCTCCCGGGACAGCCTGTCCAGATCAGCTGGGCTGTTTAGTAAATAATATAGTAAAAATTTTTCCTCTGTATATGCTCCTCATTAATTTTAAATGCTGATATTAATGTACATATTTAGTCAACCTTTCTGAAATCAGGATAGTTAAGAGCTGATGTGGAGGGAAGGTCTCATATTGGAGGCTTTGTAAGAACATGATTTTGCTTTTGGTGAATTGATAAACCCCTTACAAAAGAGGGTGACAAAACACAGGGCAGGGTTCAGTGACCCCAGGCTACCCAGGGCTGTAGAACTGAAGGTGTGCAGTCAGTAACTGCAGCAGGGGCTAACGCAGGTGAACAGCTGCAGCATAAAACGAAAAATTCCATTTAGCTTAGAGAAATACTAAGGTACAGGCATGAAAATATATCAACTTCAGCGCCCACCATGTTTATAGCTTGGAGATCTATATAAATTTTTAAATTTCTAGAAGGGGTAGCACTGATGGCCACCAGGCAAAAGTGCAATCTTGGCCTTGCAAGACTTCCAGGTTCCAAAGCAGCTCAGGTGCTGTTTGTGGGGCAGTGCTGCTGTCTTGGTGCCCCTCCCTGAGTATTACAGTTTTAATTTTATGGGAATTAGCATCTCATGGTTGACTTTCTTTTTCAACTTGCCAATACTAAGACTGAGGGGAGTGATAGTGCCACAGAATCCATACAAGAGAGAAACTTTGAAGAATGAATATTCAATGAGATATGAATTGAAACTGAAAATATTCCCACAGCTCAAGCATTCCTAATATCTCTCCAGTGTAGGTTGCCTGGCATTTACTGGGAGTAGAACTTGCTCTGTTCTTCCTGTCAGTGAGAGCCTGTGAAATGTTTTGTCTTGTCAGTCCGTCTAGTTTTTCCCTCAAAGCCTCTGGAAATTTAAATTTTTCTGTATCCTCTTTTAGCATTTGTACTTACTCAGGAGTTTCAGCCAAATTTATTTTGGGAGAAATAAAACCCATAGTTGGTGATGCCTTTTTAAAAAATCTAATTAAAAGTTAAGGTGGTATCTTGTTTATTTGGTGCCACCTCTGAAGTATTTGAATTCTGTAAAGCATCACAACTCAGCCGTATTGTCCTAAGGAGCCAAGAGAGGCTGCCAGTGGGTGAGGAGTGCACCCAGCTTGTGTCATTAATTAATTGGGAATTAATTAATGCTGATGGCTTTTGGCCCAGGGAACACTGTAGGCTCAAGGCTCTGAAGTGTCAGCACTGGCCCGGGCATGGCTCCTGCTGGTCCTGTTGAACTCAAGATCCAGGCGGGGCTGGACCATTGTTGGTGAACTCTCTGCTGAAGGACAGGACTTCCACGAGGAGCTGGTGGGATTTAAAGTTTGGCTTTGTTCTCTTGGGGAACTTTTCTCCTAAAATCAAGTCCCATGTTAGGACCACAATGGCCACCTCTGCCTGTGTTGCTGTTTATATCGTGTCATTTCAAGGGAGCTTGGGAAAAAACCCAGTAATTCCCTCTGCAGGTTGGACTGTGTGACTTCATGTTCCATCTTGTTGGCTTTAGATCTTCCCAGCTTGAGGTGATGAATTTCTGTTTTCTGTCTTCTCATGGTGGGGCCTTGTCGCACTGTCAGGGCAGGGCTCATTCTGTGCCACTGTCTGTGCCACCTGCCAGCTTGCTGAACGACTGTACTTCTCTCCATTTATTACAGAAATACTCTGTAATGGCCACCCGAGCACTGACTCCTGAGACTTGTTGCTCAGAACCCAGTTTACATCAAGCCACACCTACTGAAAGATGGCACAGGTGGAGGGGCTTAGAGCAGCCCCTTCCCAAAGAGGGATCAGGGAATGCAGGGAAAAGGTATCAGAGAAGCGAGCAATGAGAGAAAATACCTTCGATATTTTGGGGGTTTTATCTCAGTCTGATTTCAGAGATGCACTTTGCTTCCTCCTCCCAACTTGTTTAATTTTATTCACTTGTTGCAGCAGATTGTTTTCACTTTGGAAGATCTGGGTGGGAATTCCCTGATGGCTGTAACTCATCAAGCAGAGGCTCCTTATGCGAGGAAGGTCTGATCAAAGCTGAGAATGTGCTGCTGGGAGGGGAGGGAGGCCTGTTGCTGGGGATGACTATAGATACTCTGCAATTTAATTTAGGAGATGGAATATCTTTCTGGCCTAGAGCTGCCTGGAAATAGCAAAGCAATACTGTCACTTTCTGGATATAGGAACTAGTTGGATTGTTTCTATACAGAATTCAGTTTCTCTTGTTCTTTCATGTTTTATCCTTAGGTAATATTTAAGTTGTTCTTAAGGAAAAACCAAAGCCATTCTTCCAGGTTTTTACAGTTTTGGAGATCTGCAGACAAAGCCTTCCAGACTGTCAGTGCTGGGGGTCTGAAACTTTCTGGGCTGTCAGTAGTGTGTGTGGATTCCTTTAGTCGCTGATTTTTATTAGTTTTTTATTCTAAACAGTAAAGTCTTGGAGACAGTCCTTTATTCTGATGGCTTCGCTAAATGCTAAATGAAAAATAACACAAAGTCTCCTGTATCTTCTTCCCTTTAGGGGAGGATAGTCATCATTTTTACATTCCTTTCGGAGTTTTCCCTCTGCTCTGTTACCATTTGTTTTTACTAATTCCATTAAAATCTCGACAGTAAGTTGTCATGAGAGTTTATTATTGCACTTCTGGTAAATTGATTGAAATCTTGTGTGCACTTTTGGTATATTGATAGAAATCTTGTGCGTTCTGTAAGTTTCCATGGACAAAGCTGAAGGGGAGAAGGGGATCAGTAGTATTGTAGTTGAGATTGTTTTTAAAGGCTGCAGCACACAACAAATCATGGTATGATGGTTTTTTTCTAATTTTATCCAATGTTGTTTTAAAACCAGGTTGGCAGCTGTGAGCATTTGTACAGGCAGTTGTTTGGATGGGATGTTCTCTTGTGAATAACTGAACTTTTTCAGGCAATTTTTTTTGATAGTACAAAAAATTCATCCCATAGTGGCCCAGAAACCTGCCTTAAGTCCATTGTAATCTTCCTCTTTCTTGTTCCCGTAGGAAATTTGCTACAAGACCCTATTGCTCCTACCAACTCCAATTGTCAGCATTATGTCTGCAAAACGTGTAAAGGCAAGAAGATGATGATGAAGCCCTCGTGTAGCTGGTGCAAGGACTACGAGCAGTTCGAGGAGAACAAGCAGCTGAGCATCCTGGTGAACTGCTACAAGAAGCTATGCGAGTACATCACGCAGACGCCGCTGGCGCGGGACATCATCCAGGCCGTGGATTGCTCCGCAGACCTGCTGGCTCTGCTCAAGGATGGGGCACCGCTCCACGAGGAGACGGAGAAATCCTCGGACGCGGCCCTGGCTCTGTGTCTGACGCATTCCCCAGTCCCTTCCACCTCGGAGCTGGCGACGGACGCGCCGGGGGGGTTCACGGCGCTGCCCGAGAGCACCCCCAGCCTGGACCTGCGGGGCTCTGTCATCAACGGGCTGCCCCCCTGCAACGGGCTGTCGGTGGAGAAGCTCGGCGTGAGCATCCCCTCTCCCGAGCACGCCAGCGCCATCGACGTGTGCAGCACCGGCGACTACATCAAGACCGAGGACATCCCCGGCAGCCTGCAGCCCGTGTGCGACACGGTGGCCACCAGCGACCTGTGCCCCGCGGGCATCGACATCTGCGGCTTCAGCGAGGACATCAAGCCGGGCGGGTCGCTGCTGCTCAGCGTCGAGGAGGTGCTGCGCAGCCTGGAGACCGTGTCCAGCACCGAGGTGTGCGACTCCAACCTGCAGCCCGGCCTGGAGGCAAACATGGCCAACGGCCCCTTCCTGCAGCTCTCCCCCCCTCCCCTCAGCCATAACATTTTCATGTCCACAGATGCTTCTCCTCACGGGCTCTCCTGCACGGCGGCCACGCCCAAGGTGGTGAAGCTGAACAGAAAGCGCTCTCGCTCCGAAAGCGACAGTGAGAAGGTTCAGCCTCTGCCCATCTCCAGCATCATCTGCGGCCCAACACTGGGAGCGTCGGCTCCTGTGACAGTCAAACAGGAAAATAAAATGTCTTTGCAGCCTATTGCCACTGTACCTAATGGAGGAACTACTCCCAAAATCAGTAAAACTGTGCTCCTGTCTAACAAAAGCATGAAAAAGAACTTAGAACATGCCCCTAAGAAATCCCACCCGAAAGCCAAACCAGGGGTGCTGAAAACAAAAGACAAGGCAAAGGAGAAAGTTCCCAGCAGTAACGTTATGCCAGGAAGCCCGACAAAAACTGTGTATAAAAAGCCACAAGAAAAGAAAGGGTGTAAATGTGGTCGTGCCACCCAAAATCCAAGTGTTCTTACATGCCGTGGCCAACGCTGCCCTTGCTACTCTAACCGCAAAGCCTGCCTTGACTGCATATGCCGTGGCTGCCAAAACTCCTACATGGCTAATGGGGAGAAGAAGCTGGAGGCCTTTGCAGTGCCAGAAAAGGCCTTGGAGCAGACTCGGCTTACTTTGGGCATTAATGTGACAAGCATTGCTGTGCGCAATGCCAGCACAAGCACCAGTGTAATCAATGTGACAGGGTCACCAGTAACGACGTTTTTAGCTGCCAGTACACACGATGAGAAAAGTTTGGATGAAGCTATAGACATGAGATATGACTGTTGAACCTTTCTTTCTTTTCCCTGCCATCCGTAGGGGAACTGCTACAGGTTTAAGGCAGCTATGGTTCTGTTTAACTTGCTGGAGCTCCTGCGTTTAGATCACTTGTATCAAGTGTTTTTCATTGCTATGTTCTGTGTATTAGTGTCTGGGAAATAGTTGCAGATAATGGAGGAGTTACCCTAAAACTGTTTTTAGTTCTTACAGCACCTCATAGTTTGAGATCGATTGCCGATGTAAATGATTTTATCACAAGATCTTTGACAAGGAATATATTGACCTCATTGTACTTTTTCATGCTTTGTGCTCAGTCAAAGCTTCAGCTTCAGTGTAGCATCTAGAGAGTGCATCTCAACCGTGCTAGATGATGGTGTAGAAAAATAATTATTTGATGGGTTACAGTCACCATGAGCAGGAAATGACGTGACATTCCTGTGGGAAAGGCAGCACTGAACTGGGGGATACACTGTGGAAAGGGTAGGTAGTGGTGACTGGGAGAATTGGTTGTGTGCTCTACTGAACAGACTACAGTTTAAAAAAGATGAATAACTGAGAGAGCTGGAGGGCCAAAAGGCGTCTCAGGCTGCAGGCAAGGCTCAGGAGGGTCGGGTGGAGGCGAAGGTCGAGCTCCAGCTCGGATACCCCGTCCTGGGGTTTGTCTTCCTGATACTTCTGCAGGTCACGTCCCTGCTCAGTTGCTCCTCCGTGCCAGCTCCCTGCCTGTGACAAATCACTGAGGGGCTGGGCCGGGGGAGAACATCCCCGGTACCCTACGAAGGCTCAAGTTCTGTTAGCACCATCCTCTCCCTTTCCCGAGTCCCTGCTGTTTTACCGCTGTTGCTTCTAGGGAAGAGAAGGGGTTTTGTGGGTTACAGGGAGTCCTTGGTCCCCCCTGTGGTGCTCGTCAGTGCCTGGGCTGCAGGGAGATAGCGCAGCACTTCTCACCACCGGGGGTTGTTGGATCACGTTTGTAGCAGAGCCGGGACCCCTCCCGCGAGGGGAGTTCCCCACGGACAGGCACCTCCCAGCCCGGGCACAGGATCGAGGGCCATCAAAGGTCAAATTTTTGGGGTGTTTGCTGAGCAGAATAAGCTATATATAACTCACTCCACCCTGAACCTATCTCATTTTTTGCTAAAATGTTGAAAGCAGCTTTTGAAGGTCAGTGCTTTTCAACCTGGGCCAAAAGGCTCGAAAATAGAAACATAACACAAAGTTGTCGAGCTTATCTGGAAAAGTGTTACAGTGAAAGAATTCCTGTTAGGAATTCAGCTTTGTGCAGAAATGGTTGATTTCAGCACAATCCCTAAATAAGAGTGCAGGCACAAGAGTTCAGTTGTGCCTTCAGGGCTTCACTGGGAGCCTAAAAAGTTGAGATTGCTTTGTGAAAGCAGAAATTTCTCCTCTTGGAATGTTAGAGCACAACCCGAACATGGGCTGACTCGAACACAAACATTACTGTCTGATTTCGAAGGCCATTCCTGTTTCAGCAGCATGTTAAATAGTGCTTGGATTTTTTTTTAGTTCCTTTCCTGCTTCATCTTCCCTTTTCCTCAGGCAGAGCCCCCACGGCGCTTTCCGGCCCGGCGCTGGGTGTGCTTTGATTTGGCACAAAGCACGTACAATGACGGTTCCTCACTGAGAAATGAGCAAAACCCTTTGGACACAAATGGCACCTCCTTTTGTTTTGTAGTGTACCATGGTGTCATTTTCTGTGAATGTGGTCAGAGCTTTTTGTTGGTTTTGGTTTGTTTCTCCCCCCGTCTTTTTTGTGGGGTGGGCAGGGTGGGGGGTTAAAGCCATAGGAAGAAAAATGTGATGTACGTGTCCAGTCTGTACTTTTTTGTTTTTGTTTTGCAAGAAGAGTTGAAAAATATTTTTGATAATGAGTAAATGGTGGAAAATGCTTCTTAGTATTCTTGTCTTTATTTGCCAACCCAAGTACCTAAGATCTGTGTTTTTTAGCCCTCATGAGATTTAACGATGTCCTATTAAAATGTATTTAGTTAAACTTGTATGTGATTTTTGTGTTGACCCAGAGGGATCCTACCAGTCTCTAATTTGGTGGTTTGATCGTGACCTACTAATGTAAATCTGTTTATTAGTCCACTACATGTAAGCGAAGTAGCGACCCGGAGTCTGGGAGTGGCTGCACAGCACGGGTTGTGTTGGAATGCTTTTGCAGAGCTGTTCAGTTTTGCCGAGATTGTTGATGGTACATTTTTAGGACTTTCATTAAATTAAATACAAAGTACCTTTGCTCCAGAAATGTGGGAGTAATTTGGAATCTTTACTATCTCACTGCTGCATTCAATGTGGTACCAAAAGTTGGAGAACTTAGGTCAAGAGTGTTTCGGAGCGTCGACAGGAGAGCCCTGATGGTTAATGTAAAACTGCAAATGGTAGATTCAGGTTGTTTCTAAAAACATTTCCTTTTATGCTGCCACATTCTTGAAATGTATATTAAAATTCAAATTGATTTAATAAATGTTAGTTTTCTAATTCTATTTTGCAACTGCTGAAGGCATCAGTGTGGCATATGTTGAACTCACTGTCTAAATACTACTTAGTGTGTTGATGACTAATTCTGTAATTGTTTAAATTAGGGTTGGCTTGATTTGGTTTCCTTGCCCTCCTGGCTAGTTGTTCATGAGCTGAGCAATGGAAAGGATCGTCTTGGTGCTGACAGGAATTCCAGCAGCTCCAGTTGGGAAAGCATTCCTTCCACAGCAGCTTCCTGGTGTGGGGCCTTCCTGCCTTTGCTTGGGCAGAGAGCAGGGTGAGAACCGTGTCCGGCACAGCCCAGCAGGGGCTCGTCCCTGCTGCCCACCCCGAGGAGCTGGGGAGTCACTGGTGGGGTGCAGCTCAAGGATCGTTTGAGCTCCAGCCTGGCTGGTGCCAGGCTGCCTGGAATTCCCGGCGTTCCTCCTGCAGGGCTCTGGATCTGGGGAACTGTTCTCAGCATTAGCACAGAGGGAGCTGCTTGGGGATTTCTTCTCATACAGGAAGTGTGTGATATTCCAGTTTTTTTCCCAATCCCCTTTAAAGCAGGGATTAACTTCCAAACTTTATTAAAACCCTGTAATTTGTAGAGCAGAGTCAGAAAGAAAAAGCAGCCGTTTATGGTCACATACAAAATCCGGTGCCTCTGACCATCCAGATCTGAACATGGATCTGAACAAGGAGGAGAAGCCCTCTACTCTTCCCTCTGGAGTGGCAAGGCTCTTCCCGGGTATCCCACATTAGGACACGTTCAAACACACAAGTCAATGTGGTTGTTGGTGACAGGGTTTAGAGGGCAGGGTGGAGCTCTGTCAAAGGTTGGGATTTGGTGATCGTGGAGGTCTTTTCCAACCTTAATAATTCTGTGATAAAACAGGGGTTGGGATTAAATCCCAGAGGAGGGGGGACAGGGAAACAAAAAATGAACCCCTGGATGCGCTACCTCGCAGCTCGCCCAGCAGGAGCTGCTCTCGCTCCCTGACTTGTCTGACCACGGTGCAGAGCCAGGGAAGGGGCACCGGAGGCACAGCAGCCTCTCCCTGCAGATGCTCTTGCCTTGCATGGGAGCTGAAAACATTCCCAGGAACAGAGATGGCAGGGAACAGCTGCCTCCTGCGCAGAGGCTCCCCTTGGTGCCTTCAGCACAGCCCGGGGCTGCCCCTGCCAGCCGCAGCGTTCGATGGTGTCAGAAGAACCTGCAGTTACAGGCAATAAACCCGAAAAGCCTGTTGGCCCGGGCACGTCCTTCTGGCACAGCAGGGAGCTGCTCCCCCAGTGAAACTCCCAGGGTTTCAAGGAACAGATGGCACAGCTGTGGCACACGGATGGTGCAGAGGTTCTGGCGTGGCCCAGCACAGAAGTATCTTTTTACTGCATGCAAGAAGCACCCCCTCCCCAGATAATTCTTATTTAAATTCTATACAAATCAATTTTAAAAGAACTTTTGATTGCTGACTTGGAGAACAGAAAAGATACAAACAAGCACCTTTGTAAGGATCATTCCAAGTGTGTGGCACAGCTGAGGAAATCTCCTCTGAGAGGTAGGTGATGCTGTTTCCAGAACTTCCAAGAACAGGCATATCTTTGGTCTTAACTATTTAAATTTAGATGTGGAAGTGCTTTTGCTACCCTAAAGAAACTCACCAAAGGGTTTCTGTTCTATAGATAAATTTAGGCACTCCTTGGGGAAGCAAGACAAGAGCAATACACTGACTCTGCCTGAGTATTTGCATATAAGTAAATTAGAAAAAGCATTACTGCTTTTCCCTTTCCTTTTCATCTTTTTGTTTGTTTGTTTGTTTTTGTTTGGTTTGTTGTTGTTGTTGCTCATTCCACTTGCAAAAGATCCAAGAGATACTGCTTTTTTTCGGACCAGGTTAAAAGGAGGGAGTTGGGTGTTTCGGTAAGTCATCACAGGGACAGTGCTCCACATTGAGGATGCAGATGTGAGGCAGGTAAGTGGTCAGATTGCTTTATCTCAGTATTTTTGAGAAGGAAACCTGGAGTTTTGGCTTTGGAAGGCATTTGCTTGCAGGTAACTGGGTGGTGTGACCTCACCACTGCAGAGAAGGAGAGTTTGGCACAGCAGCTGGAGATGAAGTGAGCAGTAACACTCTACCCCACCACTGAGACACGTTTTCCTTTTTAAATTCAAAAGTCCTTTATTTGCCAAAAAAAGGGAAGAAAATACAAAGTAAAAATACAAAGATCAAACCATGCCAGCACAAAATGTCTCCAAAACTACTTTTTAAAAGTATGAGAACCTTTATTATTATTATTATTAAATATTCCGTTTCTAACCCCCTCACCCAGTGATACAGTGAGAAGATGAGCACACAAGGGGAAGCTCTGTTTATGTTTTTCTTACAGTAGCTCGTGCTTGTCACTGAGGTTCAGTTTCGTTTGCATAGACCGAAGATACTGATCTAGAGACTCCAAATCCATACTGTTAGCAGTGATAGTTCAGTGAGCTCAGCACTGGTCTTTCAGGACTATTCTGTTTCAGAAACTAAGCCCAGTACCTCGAGTCAGCTTCCTTAAATCCTGGGTTCAGGAGAGCAGGAAGGCTTTGGAATCCCTTTTCTGCTGTCCATGTCTGTTCTGCAGCACTTGCCCCTTGGAGGCAGGAGGGGAGCTGGAGCAGTGCCCTTGGTTCATTGCCAAAAATTGGGATGCAGCAAGTACTACTGAGATTTTAGAAGAAAGAAAGAAAAAGTCCAACTAATACCATTCCAGCAGTAATACTGAGCCATATCTCCAATCTTTGTACGGCAGAGACAAAATAGTTGTGATACGAAAGTAGAAAGCAAGGGGTTTGTAAGAATACAGGGCTTCATTTTGCTAGACAAAAGCAGACTAGAGAGAACAAATAAGCACAAACATATTTTTATCATGCAAAACTGCATTTTACTCACTTTTCTGACTCCTTGTAAGGAAAAAGCCTTCGGTGTGAGCTGGATGTGCACTGAGAAATGCAGGATGTGCCCTTCCAGGGATGCAACATCTGGAGTGGCACTGATTTGGAGTCAGGAGGCAGAGCCAGAGCCAAGGCACTCCTACAAATCTTCTAGGCAGAGATTCCAGGCCTGCTTCGCTCTCAGAGCCGGCTGAGCTCGGGGGCTGCTGTGCTGCAGCTGAGCAGCTCTGCTGGCTGGGCACAAGCACCCTTCACTATCCCAGAAAAAAGCAAAGAAGTAGGACAAGAGTTCCCAAATTTACCTCACTTAAATCCTGCAGTTACAAACCTTCCACCCGGAGCAGCTGGGGACAGGGCTAAGTCACAAATGGGGTGTAGAACACCTCCTCTACTACTGCACGTGTGCCTGCTGAATTGCGGTTATTTTCAAGTACTTTAGGGACAGAGAATGGTTTCCACTCCTGGGGTATTACTGCAGGTTTTGCCACCACGGTAGCAGTGGCTTCTGCAGCTTGTCCTTCCATTCACACAGAATGCAATACATTTGCTGTAAATTGGGGTTTTTTTGGATTAGCTTGTGTTGACCTATCACAAAGCATGGACTGGGTTTGGATTTACTCTGTATTGTTGCAGCAGTGCTGGGTTTGGGCTCAGCAGAGCAGCTACCAGCTCCTGTCTCCATTTATTGAATCAAACCTTGGGAAGGCAGCTGGTGAGTTTTACCAGACTCTGGGTTCAGACTTCTGCAAAGAAAGGCACCAGTTCAGGCTGCCGTGGTGTGAGGTGGGAGCCTGAATTCAGGGATGGGTTGGATTAAAGGCCCTCTGCAAGAGGCAGATGAGAAGGACCCTGAAGTCGTGACTGAGGCTTTCCAGAACTGGCAAAGGAGACGTGGCAGTACTGCCACTGCTGGAGGGCAAAGCTGCTGCTGCTGCTGGAGGACCACAAGGGTTCCATTTCAGCCCAGAATGGGGTCAGGTTCTTCTTGTTCCTTTTGAGGAATCTTTGTCTTTGGAGAGATGTAAAGGGACATCAACCTGAAAGGCCCCTCTGGGCCATGGCAGGGAGAGAAGGGTGAACTGCTGTGCCCAGGTTCTTCTCAGCAAAATGTGGCTGGAGCTGGTTACAAGCAACAGCTGTGGGGTCTCCATCCCATGTCCATTCCTGCAGTCAGATCCTTGGTGGTTCGGCATTTGTGGAATCACCCCCGGGGAAGGTTTTCCCTTTGAGGTTATGGCAGTGATGGAGATGGGATCCACACCTGCTGTATGTTTGCTGCATGCCAGGGGCTTGTCTTGGTTTGCTCAGAGTGCTCCCTGCTTCATCTGTTATTATGGGAGGCAGGTCACCTGGCAGAGCCTTTGCTAACAATGCGGGCGTCCAGAAGTTTCCCAAATAACAAGTCCAGGATCCTGAGGGCTGTGTATGCATCTGCTCAGTTCAACTGAAACCCTTCTCTCTTGCCGAGTTTGCTCGTGGAGAGTTCCGAGCCGGGCAGCAGCAGCACATGCCCGGCGCTGGGAGCGCCCCGGGCTCGCAGCCTGCGGCGGCGATCGCGGCTCTGCGACCCCGAGCCCCGCGGGTTCTGCAGCCCGCCCTGGCCGGGACACGCGAGCTCTCCCTGCCTCCAGGAGTGGGACAGGGACACGCATCTCCGGGCACTTCTGGCAGGAGGCACAGCTCGAGGCTCTCTCAGGGAGCTAACAGGAGATACGGTGCACACGCAGCAACCCCGCGGCACAGACGGGGCACAGCTGGCAGGGCTCACACCTGGCACAGCTGAGAAGGTGAGGCCCAGACCTGCTTGTGCACAGATAAGGGCTAAAATGAAGAATTTGTTCTAATCACCCCAGTGCTGAACCACAGCTCCTGCTGGCCACGAGGCACAGCTCCAGCAGCACTGTGTGCTGAGAGCAGAGGCATCACTTGTGATTCTAGGGGGAAAGTTGGTTTAATTTTGCACTTAAAACAAGAATTCATTAGTTACAGCTGGGAGAAAAATTAATCTTGGCAATAATACAGACTAATTCCTTTACTAGTTAAAAGATGGGGTTGGTCTTTTCCTTCATCATCTCAGCTTAGTCTCTTGGCTACAGGTTAAAGAAGGCTACAGGAGAGGAGGAGAACACAGGAGCGGACGGAACTGGTGCACACCAGGCACAGCAGCTGAACAGCAGCAATCTCTAGTTGCTGCAAATACTCTACAAAACACTTCTACAAAGTAGAAATCTACACAGACAAAGCTCTGGCCAGAAGCAGATCAGCACAGGAGGGGACACAGGACTAGGACAGGTAATTCCATCTCGGATTCCTGGAGAACATGACACGGTGTAGTGCAGAAACTGCTTGCAGACCCACAGCAGTGAACCAGGCCAGCAGCACGGGGGCAAAGCACAAAGGGGCTCCACCCTCCCCATGCACAGGCACGTTCTCTTCATTTCCAGGGCAGGAAGGAAAAAAAACATGTTCATTGTGACCTGTGATTTAAAAGATTTCTAGACACATTTAAGTTAATTTGGCAGCTCTTTTTTCACTCCTAGTATAAAGCCAAGGGGACAGTGGCACAGGGCAGAACTGACTGAGAAACGACCACTGTAGATGTTGCACGCAGCTGTTACAGGTAATCATTAGATGCTGGCATTTATTGCACATCTGGGGACATAACAGAATTTATATATAAATGAAAGAAGGTGCAATCACCATTTTCAATGAGCGTGGCACGATAACACATTGTAAAAAGCCTTTTCATAGAAATTACCGTATTGCAATTACACAGGAAGACAAAAGGGGGTCTCAAGTTTCAGTGTACAAAATAAAACACATTGTTCCAATGACGGATTTAAGGAAAACCCCCAAGTGCCTTGGGACTGAATGCTCTCCAGTTTGAAAGGCATGGGCTAAGTGTCTTCCATTTCTCTATGCTGAGAGATCTGAGATAACTAGTTTGTCTGACTTGTCTCCAGTTTCAGGGGGAGGTAAGACTTCATCTGTGTCATAGTCTTCTTCACATGATCTGCAAAGACAAAAGGTGGGTCTTTAAAAGCTGTGGTTTGGTTTTCAGGGCACTTATTTCTGTGGCTACTAAGCCAGGTCGCTTAAATGCAGTAGCATGTGAGAGGTGAACCTCGAGGAGGAGATTCCTGAGGCACTGGGAAGAGGGAGTGATCAGTACTCTGACAGCTGACATGGATCTGTGCTCCCATCCAGCCTCGTCTGTAAGTTCCAGAACAAATTCTCACTGGTGTTCAACATTAGAAAATTTGAATCCAGCTTCAGTAACAATTGTCATGAAGTCCCAGAGCCTCAACAGTTCAGTGTAGAAATAAAATCATCCAGCGACAGCCCCAGGCCCCAGAGCAGCCTTGGCTCAGAAACACCTGGTCCAAAGCATCTTCTGGCTGCGGTGTTTTGACAGACACAGAAGAACAATTGTGGCCAAGCTGTCATGTTTCTCTCTCCCTCAGTTTGAAGTTTGATATCCAGGATTGAGCATTTATGGTGTGAAGAGGTCTGGTGGGAATTCCCAGCTCCAGCTGCACTATACAGGCTGGTTGGGTCCCATGCCCTGCGGCCCAGGATATGGCTCTGGGGCTCTCAGCCCATTCCTAGTCCTGAGAAATGATGGTTTTGAGATGTTTCCCCTCACTCACAGCATACTATGGGTTAGTTTTGCAGGGCTCCCAAGAAATTAAAGTTCCTCCTTTTGCTCTAAAGCAAGGCTGCTCACAAAGGAAATGCTGGAGCAGGTGCTCCCATGGCCAGGACAGGAGTGGCTCTCATGTTCAGTCGTAAACTGGGCTGCAAAAAGGTGAACTCCTTTGATAGCCCAGCATGGATGTGCCAGGAAGGAATTGTCTACCCCTTCCTGTGGTGTTTTTCCCTTGACTGACCCATTTGCAGGCACAGCAAACCCTTGGGAAGCCGTCAGGGTCTGTCCTGCTGTGGGTGGGATGCTCCCTGCGTGCAGGGGAGACCGGCCCAGACCTTCCCGGAGAACACTGTCCTCTCTCTTCCATTAGGAAAGCACCTGCCTACTAATTCTGCCACCTTCTGGATTCTTGCATCGGTGGGAGAAGGGAAACAATGGTCTGGTCTGGATCCTGCACCAATACCTGTTCTGACCACGTGTGCAAGGTTGCCGAAATATGTGCAATTTGCATCCTTCTTGCCTCAGCGGTGCCTGTGGGGGCTGTGTCGCCCCGCCTCCCTCACCAGGAATGGAT
Organism: Dryoscopus gambensis; assembly: GCA_013389985.1. Taxonomy (NCBI): domain Eukaryota; kingdom Metazoa; phylum Chordata; class Aves; order Passeriformes; family Malaconotidae; genus Dryoscopus; species Dryoscopus gambensis. The sequence continues at coordinate 217,181 of WEIT01012347.1, read as the reverse complement.
TGGGAATGTTTGTAGGTGCTTCAGCTTCTCTAATCTCTCCTTGGTTTAAAGTGATGCACCTGAGGAAAACTTTGTATTTCCATTTGAATGCTCTTCTTAGAATGGTAATTTTGTATCTCCTTTTCCTCCAATTCTACCACCTTCGGTTAGCCTTGTCCCCTTCTCTCCTACACACGGAACGTGACTGCTGCCATGCATTGCACACTCACCAGCAGCTCGAGCTCCATGCCTTTTGCTTCTGCAGTAAACCCTCTCATGTCTGCTTCAAAAGGGGCTTCCCACTGTCCTTTCCCAGTGAGTTACTTTTCCACTGCACTGGCTTGCTCCTTAAAGCTCAACGGTGCCTGCCTTTCCCATCTTGGAATAAATGCTTTGCACCCTTACAGCTAAAGAGCATCTCTGGGATGCTTTTGACCAAGATTAGCACTAAAGGTAATCAATCCCTGCTCTCCTTCCAGGCCAGTTTCAGAACTTCAGTCCTGTGGGATGCCAATCAGAGAACAAGAGAATCCCCTAAAAGGACAGGTACCCTAGTTCTGCTTCCCTGACTGGGCCGTTGATTTCCCTGCCTCTTCTTTTCTTATATATGAAGGTCCTGGCCTCCCCACGTTGTCCTCCTTCCCCCGCCCCTGTTCCTAGCCACTCCCTCGGGTTCTCCCCATTTGTTCTGTGCCCCAATCCCGCCCATGTTCTGCCCCTGTGCCCTGAGACCATTTGCCCGTGTGCTCTCTCCTCCCCCCTGATCCCCCTGTAAAAGGTCTAGGCTGCGAGCCATGGGCTGTCTGCTTTGGGGTATCAGCCCGTTACCATGTGGCACTCTCTGCCTCTGGGACCAGGAGAATAAAGATCCTCTGAAGCCCCATGCAGGGAGCCCCGCTCGGCCCCTTTATCGCCACCGTGTTGCAGAGCTGAGAGCCAGCCGGGGCCAGGAGGGGCAGTCCGAAAGGGGCCTCGGGAAGTGACACAGTTTCCCTCCCCAAGGAAGCCCCCTGTGCTCCCAGGGGAGTTCTGTGGCTTGCCACACCATCGCAAGAAACTACAAACTGCAACACAGTCCCATAAAAACAAATACAGGCTCATGTAGGTTAAACACCCATTCCTTAAGACTCAACTGTGGCAACTCTAGGTTGTTCAGAGGAGGGAAATTACTCCATGGAATGCTTTGCCCTTCCTTCTGGCAAACACACATTTTGGCTCTGGGTGGTTCAGCAATGTCCTTGTCCCCCCATTTCCCTTCCTCACACTGCTGGGTTCTGGGAATGGAGCAGCTGAGCCATCAGACAACTGGAGGGTGACAAGAACAATGGTCTAACCAACATCTCTGATGCTGTGCCTCTGTCCCCTCTCTCCACTCTGAGCAGGATGCTCTGCATTGTGCCCTGGCTCCCTGTTGTTCAGGGGATGTTTTCCCACCAGCAGCTGATAAAAGATCCTCTTCCTCCTCCTTTTCCTTCCATGTAGAAAGATCTCTCTCCCTGAAGGCAGCGGTGGTTTCCACGTCCATCAGCTGGCTGAGGCTGGCTTCTGGGACAGTGAACCAAGCAGCATCCACTGCTGCTCTGCCCTGCCCTGCCCTGCAGGGAAGGCTTCGCTTGCTGCGAAACCAAGGCTTGTACCTGCATCAAGGGCTTGTGCTGGCCAGACCCAGCTGTTGGTGCTGCCTCCAGAGAGCAGTGTGAGTGTCCATTCCCCAGGGACAGCCTCTCTCCGTGGAATCCCAGGTCAGAGAGCAGAGCGTGGCTGAGAAGAGCTCAGATCAGCTGAGGCTTCCAGTGAAACATGATGCTTTATTGTCATCTCGAGCATGACAAGACCTTCCTCTTATTTTTGGTGACTGCAGCTCTCGATGGAGTCCATCATCCTGGAAGGCACTGCGCGTACCCACTGCCTTGATGAGGTTCTCGTTCCAGGAGCAGGGCTCACTCCTGGGCGTGCCTCAGCCAGCTTTAGACTGACTGGCTTTAGAAACTTTCCCTCCAGAGAAGCAAGGACAGCCTTAATCACAGATGTGGGACACACTTACTAATGCATCTGTGACTGCTGAATGATGGTTGTTTTCAAATGTATTCATAAGACAAAGACCAGATTTCATGATCCGCCAGCTAACTTAGCCAAAAATCTTCCACTCTCTCCCAGAGCTCACCAGGAATTGTCTTGGTTCTGTCCCCACTCCCTGTTTCTGTCATCCTCAAAACACAGCAGAAATAATGTATGTGCAAAAACTCAATGGCTCTTTCTAGCAAATTTGTCTGGGCATCCAGCTCTTTGTTTTTCTTTTCCCCTTCTTTTTTCCTTCATGGTCTGTTGCTATGCTCCACAAATGAGATCTAATCCTGCTGCCATGACTACAGAGCTTTTCAGGGGCTCTTAAAAGCAAGCAGCCAGGTTGCTGGCATGCTCTTTGCAGGAAGACACAGAGCTGCTTCAGACCAACTTCAAAAATCTGACATCACCTGTCGCTCTTCCCCTGGTTCTGGTGACTTTGGGAATTCATGGTCCTGCAATGCTTTAATGGCGGCCTCCTGTTTCTTTTCTGTGCTGAGGGCACAGGTGTTGCAAAGCAGCTGCAGGGAATGCAGCAATTTCATCTTCCAGCTTGCTCTACCTCAACTTCCATTGTGAAGGCCACAGAAAGGCCAGGCAGCTCAGAGGGGCTGCGGGAACAGCCTGTTGCTGTTTGCATGCACAGGCAGAGGGGAACAGCTCTCAATAGCTTTGCAAATCTCTGTGCCTTACTAGTAAGTGCTACTGTTATCCCAAGCAATTCCCAATGGGGGAAGTTTTGAAACTGATGCAATCTTCTCAATTCTCTATTCTCAGTTCTCTTCTCAAAACTCTACTGGCTCTATAAATAGAGCTTAACACTGGAAGCAATCCTGAATCATTCAGGATTAACACAGGGTAAGCATTCTTTGGGTGGCTAGAAATATTCTCAAGAAGATGCCAACCCAGACACAAATCTAAAGGAAGATTAGACTGAGTCTCCATTTATCTGCAGGAAGTCCTTGCACACAGAGAAGTTCTGGAACAACTGCTCTGCCTAAATTCACTGACTAAAGATAGCTGGTGTGTCTGTCCAGAATCTTACAGAAAGCTGAAAACTGAGTGTAAGTACTGCAGAAACCAAATGTTTAAAGAAAAAGTCTCAACAAACTTAGTAAATGAATGAAAATATTGAAGTATAACTTACGAAGAGCACAAACTAATAGACATAAAGTTGGACTAAAGAAAGTCTCTGCTAGGTATAATAAATGTAACAGAGCTACAGCTTCTAATCTGTGACAGTAGGACATGGTCAATACATGGACAACACCAGCAAAAGTCATTTGATCTCTATTTTTGTACGGTGACCAAAAGAAATAGGCTTTGTCCTTTTTCCCAGCTCCCTTCACTGGTGTGTGCAGCTGATCCAAGTGGCTGCCCCCCAACACTACTCCAATCCTGCTGTGGGGAGCAGCTGTCTCGGGCCTCCCGTGCTCCAGAGTCCAGTCCAAATGCTCATCCCACTACTCCACTCCCTCTGCTGGCAGTGGCACCCCCACCAGAGCCCAGCTGGAGGCAGCCTGTGTGCCCAGGGCGGTGCTGGGCCCGTGCTCACCCCTCCTGGAGCTGCTCGTTCCCAGACTCCTCGGCCACCAGGATCTCGTACTCCTCGGCCGCGTACCGGTCCCAGTCCGAGGGCTCGGGGCCATCGCCGTCCACGTCCTAAAGAGATCACACAGTCAGCCTCTGGGGCAGTAAAGAATGGATGGAACAGCCAGGCAAAAACTGCCTTAACTGAGAAAGTCATAACATCTGCACATAAAGGACTATGAAAAAATACCTCTCGTGGTCTGTAAAGCTCAGCATGTGACCTGAGCTGCCAACAAACTGCATCTGTTCCACTTCAGAAATGCAACAACCACACACTTGCTGTGCTCTAGCTCGGTCTGTGCACTCCATATGGGACTGAAGAACTCAGCAATTTTAATTCTGTCCATCAAAGGTTAATTGTAACTGATCTTTTGAGGGACTCTTTACAGTTTGCTAAGTTAGGGCAAGTTTTAGAGAATATTACAGGATAACACCTCTATAAACACCTGGCACTCTGCCATTTACTACAAGATAGGGATAATCAGTTATCCCCTGGTCCCACTTAACTGCTTTTATGATGATCCCGTTTACACAACCAACCAACCAGACAAACAAACAAACAGTGTGGTTCTGTCTTGGGAAGTATTTAAGGATTGAATCATGAAACCATGAAGTTTCTATTGGAGATTATGTGGGAACAGCTGTGAGGGAACCAGAGCTGGTTTTGGCATCCCCTCCACTTTTCTGTACTCTGAACAGATAAGAGGCTTCTGGGAGACAGTCAATAAGCTGTACTTGTGAAAAAAGTGTTCTTCTATTCAGTTGGATTTTCCCTGCATCCAGGAGCACTCTAAAGATGAGTGTGAGATTTTTTTATTTAGAAATAAAGGTGATTTATACCTTTTGCACTGCAAAGGGATCCCTCTGTTCATTGTCCAGATATTTCTCTAAATTGAAGAAGGTGTTGAAGAACACATGAGCCATTCTGCACCTCTTCAGGTCTCGCAAGGTTACTCTTCCTACAGAAAAAACCCACACGGTTGTTCTTACAAACGTTTTAATTGTAACACCCAGTAGGCTTCAATATCACAAATTCCTTCCCAAGTCGGTCAAGGATTTTAACATTATTCAATAAATGGGTGTGTTTATTAAGCTTAAATCTCACATACCTATGGAGGCCTTTAACATTCATGTGAAATATGAAGGAATGTGAATGGAGATGTTTCAGTTTTACAGTGTAGACTGTCAGCACATCCCACAGCTGGAGTACACAAAAGTTGCTTCTTCAGTCCCAGGCAGTTAATTCATGAGCTCTCCTGTTTTAGTATTTCAGACCTCCTGATGCACAACACCGAGGCCCAATGTGCTTAATTTCTGCCCTGGGACTGACACAGGGCTCTGCCTGTAGATGGGTTTCACAGTGGCTTTACCTTCTCAATCCCCCACAAATGACAGGGGATGAAAGCTCTGCCTAAACAGGACTTACCTTCCCTCTCTGGCTTAACGAGGTCCAGCATCTGGCACAGCAGGTCCTGGAAGGGCAGTGGCTCTATGCCCATCACCTCCATGCGCTCACACTGCTCCTCATAGAAGTATTCCAGCTCGTACATGGACAGTACCCCGTCCCCATCCAGGTCCATGCAGCGGAACCAGTACTCGATGCTGGGAACAGAGCAGGGAACTGCAGCACTGCGGTGGGACATCCACGCAGCAGAGACTGCACATTCCCCCTACCCACACCCCAAGGCTCTTCTGCTGCAGCCTGGCATAAACCCATGGATGACAAGACACGTTGGGAAGGGTCAGGGCACAGGCCAGCACTCCAGGTACGTCCTGTTAGTCTCCCGGGCGGCTGTGAGCAGCACAGCCATGCTCATGACCTGTCTCACCCATACCCAGTGTCCACTGTGCTGCAGCCCAAGGGGCTCACGTAGGGCAGGGAGTCCCTGTCTGACCCAGCAGCAACAGCTGGCCAAAGAGAGTCAGCTCTGAGCCCAGGACACTGCAGGGACCCTGGTGAGGGACAAGGCAGCTGTGTCATGCGCTCGTTTGCTCCTTTATACACAAGGCAGAGTTCTCAGGCAGCTGCACTCTGCATCCCTCCTCCCCTATGGAGGGTTTAAGCCTGCAGTTCTGGATTTGTCTTCTCTTGTTATGTGTAAGATTCCTTGTGCTAACACTCATGTGCACATCTGGATCACCCCTGCACAGCAGTCTCCCCCTGGCTGTACAAACCAGGCCACAGGCAGGTTTTACCAAGTGCCACAGTGAAGTTTCCCCACAAACCCTCCTTACACACCCACTCCACCTCTGAAGGGATGTGCCCAACTGCTGCCAGCACCTCAGGTGTGTGTGCTCAGAGCCAGTGCCTCATGGAATGAGGTGATCAAAAGCACTGGTGACTACCAAGACATTTAAAATTACAAGAAAACTCTGCTTCTACAGAGTTTTTCCTCAAGAAAGGCAACTGATTTGACCAACTATCAACAGTAAGATGTTTTCTTCCTAACAATCTCCAGACCTCAAGCTGCTGTCTCATGTAGAAAGTGGTAGGTCACAGAAGTTTCCATATCTTATTTGCTCATCTCAATGATTTTACTAAGACACAGGAATCGGTCTCACCTTGTAGCACTCCTTTTGTCTTCCTCTGAAATCAGGAGCCACACAAAATCCGCGTAACTCATGCGCCCTTCCTTTTGAACTTCAGTGCCTCTAGAAGACACACCAGAAAAAAAAAATTAAAATCACCAGGCCCCTAAATACTCAGAAGGTCATCAAAGATACTTTTCAAATCATTAGTGAGAGAAAATGGGGCACTTTCACCCATTTAGCCTGTACTCCCTGCACCCTGCAGCACCAGGCACAGCACTTGCTGCCTTTTTATCACTGCAGAGCTGAAGCTCATCTGCCACATCCCCTCCCACAGCAAGTCCCTTTTCAGAGACTTCAAAGCAGTGCTCTCCAGCTATCCCTGTGCCATGTCTTCCAGCTATGCACAGCTGTCCCATCCTATGGGATTTTTATTTTGTTTTCTTAAGATACTCAGAAGTCTCACTCCATGCTCAGGCAGCTCCAGCTGGAGCACCCTGTTGGAAACCATTCTGATCAGGGGCATTTCTGAGAGTAACTTGTATTTCTCAGCCTGACAGAAATTCCCTTTCCTTCTTCCCCCAAGCAGTGTGCTGTTCCTCACCTCACCACAGCGCCGCTGAATATCCGCTCAATGATCCTGTTTGACAAAGCTGGAAACAAGGGAAACACAGAGAAAATGAAGCTACAGCTCACAGGAATAACTACGATCAGTTGTTCATGCTGAATCCACACAAAGCCCTTTCCCATTGTTAAAAGAAGGCTCTAACTACACTGCCTGTCTAACCACCCTCTGTTTAGCAGCATTTTCTAAAACCTCAAGATAATTCTCCCAGTGCATCTGCCTTTTGTCCTTCCAGACACCTCACTATCCCACAAAGATGGCAACTGCTATCTGGATCCTTGGAAATGGGCATGTTACTCCTACTTTGCTGCAGCAGGATTTGTCACATAGTAGGAGACTATCCCAGCGTGTACTGCAAAAGAAGTTCAGTTATCAAGCAAAATGACACACAAAACACTTCTGAGGAAAGGACAAGTTGTGGCAACCACGCTGCAGGGAAGACAATGGAACACCAGCATAAAGGTGAGGCTCTGCCAGCCAGGAGATAATGTGGGATAGATTGTTATGGCAGAGCACAAGCCAAGCAGCAGGTACCAGTTCTGGGCAGGATTTGCACGGTGACCTCACCGTCCCAGGCAGCCAAGCCCCACCTGGACTCCTTCTGCCCAGGAGTTCTCCATCACTCCTGCGGTCCCGGCGCAGTTCTGGCACCGCAGCCAGGCGGACGCAGCCTGCCCCACCCCTCCGGTGCCCTGGCACAGCTGACAGGCTGCTGGGCACTGCACCCGTGGCTTCTCCCCTTAACCCCTGGCTCCTCAGCACCTCAGGGCTCTCAAGCCTCCTGTGCAACATATACTCCATCCCACACTGCAGCTTCCCAGCAGGGACCAATGTCCCATATCACCCACCCCAAGGGAGGCGCTCCTCCATCCTCACCCACCCAGCCCTATGATCAACACCCCTGAGTCCTGTGACTGCCACACTCACCCAGAACCCCCATGGCCTCCCCATAAACGCCTGCACTGGGAACACACAGGCATTTTAGCCCTTGGTGGATCTGTATTCCATTAATTTATCTATGGCCCTTGAACCTTTGAAAACAAATAGCATCTGCTCAACTTGTGGAAAGGAAAATCCATGCTGAATTGAAGAGATACTCTCCAGAGTCCATCTGCAAGCTGAAATCCCCAAAGCTTCACTGGACTCTGGAATTCCTCTCATGCATAACTAGATTGCACTTCAACAATCTCTGAAGTTCACACAGGCTCATCCTTCTTGTCCCTACTCCCAAATTCCTACAAAGCCCTCAGTAAATAATAAACAAGTCCCAGGACATTATTTTAGCCTGTCCTCCTGGCAGTGACCCACACATGAACAGAAGCTCCATCTGTAGCTACTCATGCAGAAAATAGTGTGTCCTGCAGTTCTGTGTCTAAGCTTGTACAACTCCTTCTCTAAATCAGCATTTATTTAAGAGATGGATGGCTCCATTGAAACTTTTTTCGAGGCATCAAATTAACAAAATTAAAGGCAGGATTTATTCTTCAGTAGGAACACTATATTTTCAGCAATGCCCTCACCCCATCACATCTGCAGGCAGCATACCTTGATCACTGTACCTAGCCAGGTCCTTCTGGCTGATGTAAAGGTCATGGTCAGTGTCCAGCTCCCAGAATTTGCAGTATATAACATAGAAGTGCTCGTAGGAGAAGTAATCTGTGATCTGGTTTATGTCATCCTCTTCTTCCAAGAGAGCAAGGGTCTGAAAGGGTACAAATACAGCGGGAAGTTAAACCTGGATGAAGAGGCAGCTCAGCAACTGAAGAGCTCCAGTTTCTCAGGAAGCTGGGTGAACACAGCCCTGAGAACTAACCCGAAGTGCAGCCTTTCCCTCATAGATGTGATTGCTGCATTCCTTAGCAGGCACTTACAGAGCACCTGGCTTGGCCATCCTGCTTAGCACATCTCTGCCACTCCTGTCAACAATTTCTGCTCATTTTCACCGTAGTGAAGAGTGAGGCAGAGAAACAGGAACACAAACTGCTGTGTCAGCTGGGATCCATGGTCTGGGAAACATTCCTGACCTGCACAAGAGACTCTCAGAGCCACTTCCAGCCGCTAGTCCACAGTCCCCCACAGAAACTGAGATACCTCTTTACACATCACACATCCCTGTCTACTTCCTGAAGGGCAAAATCAAGTCTTGTTCCAGACTCACACCTCGACTGGGGCAGGAGGGATGGAGCCCAAACCAATCACACTGACTTCCCTGTGCTGTCGCTGGCAGGAATCATTCTGGTTTAACTGGGAGGCTCAGACAGATTTCCAACCATAACATCTGTTGACATGTCTTGTAAGGAAACATTTAGTGCTAACATCCATGTTTCATTCCCACTTTACACCTTCCTGCCCTTCCCAGCAACAAGAGGGCATTGCATGTTTCCCAGTGCCACCTCCCTACTTTTCTTCTTGGTGCTGAGGCCACAGGACACCAGAAGCCTTCTTGTCTAACGAATCATGGCTCCAGTGAGCTGCAGGCCTGGCCTCCCCTGCCCTCACAGCCTGAGCTATCCCAAGGAATGGTGTCCCCAGGCAGGCAGGCTCAGTGGCCCTGCTATCCATAACCATAAAAACAGATGCTGTGCTATGTGTTGGCACTGGTGCTTCAATATCAACTTCCAGCCACCTCCCCATCCAAGGAATCCAACTGAATCCAAACAAAACTCTCACATCCTGCTATCCACCAGGTTCAGTGAAGGTTCTGGCAGGGATAACAGGATGGCACTGCCAGACCTGCACTATTCTGACTTGCTGACACCCAAGTGCAAACATCTTTGATCCATCACTCACTGGCCCCCCCAGACTATGTGTCTCTCTCCTTCTCTTTACAGATGATAATCACTCGGGGAGCTTTTGCGATAACTGTTTTTTTCTTTTGTAGCTCACATCGAAAGAAATCATTTACACATGTAAAGTTCATCAAGGAGCTGAACTTCCCTGCTGCAGGAGATGAAAGGCAGAGTAGATACAGAAGGAGAAAAAGGGAGAGAGTGTTTAAAGGGAGAAAATGAGTGAATAAAGATGCGGGATAAGCTGGGAAGATTTATTTGTAACAGAGGTTGGGAAGGAACTGGGATCCCAGGGCTTGGACTGGCATGGGGCAATTCAAAAGAGCACTCATTTTTCCATTAGCTGATGGGGGCAGTAGGGGAGATGATGTCTGAAAGCAGAAAGAATGTGAATTCATACTTGAGGGGTTTGAGGAAGACAGCACACTATACCTGGAAGGGCAAACAGGACACAGGAGGGAAATCTCACTGTTTCAGCCAAGTCCTTCACCTTTCAGCCTAAAGACCTTCTGGCTCTTTAGGTTGGGCTGGGCATGAGTAGCCTGAGACAGTTTTAACCTGGCGCTCTTTTGGGCAAAATACGCAGAGGACAGAGATCCAAATCCTGACATAAGGACACACCGCAGGCACTGGAACAAGAACTAAGCTCCATTCATTATCCTGGGGAGATTAGCTCCCAAGGTGCATCGCCCTGCAATTGCAGACATTCCTGACCAGCTGTCAGCGGGCTGAGGGCTGCCTGCGAGGCAGGAAATTGGCTCTCCTACCCCTGGCACTTCTGCAGCTCTTCTTGGCTGCTTGTGAGCCACTTCACATGGGTGCACTGCTGTGCCCTGCTTCCCTTCCTGCTGGCTGGACCAGGAGCCAGGCTGCTCCCTGTGGCCTCAGAGCTGGTGCACGGTCACGCCCTGACCTTCTCCCAGTGCCCTGGGGCCACTCCTGTCCCTGCTGCTCTCAACTCAGACACAGCTCCTCCAGTAGCCCCAGGAGACTCCTGGCACTGAGCACTTGGCTCATCCCACTGCAGCCCAGGCACAGCTCCCTCAGCATCCAGCTACAGGAACAAGGAATGCTGCACTCTGGATACTGTTCCCACAGAAACCCACGTACTTGCAAGAAGTTGCTTTTCCTCAGCTCTGTTAGAGTGATCTTCCCCGACCAGGATCGATTGACTGTGTAGAATATCCTCTGGATAACCTGCAACACATGAACAGTGCTCTTGTAACAACTCCTGAAACACAGCAGTTTGGGAATTTAAATGCAGTACCTTGGTTTATTCACTCATCCTATGGAGACTTCTTTTTGAAAACTGTTTTGTGATCTTTTCTGTAGACACTGCAATTAAGGATTGACTTAAGTCAATCCTTAATTGACTACACAGTCTGAAAGCAACATTTGCTTCTTAAACAGTATTATCCCTTTCCAGTCTGCAAACATTTTCACTGCTCTAAATTCACCTCTTTGGGCATGCAGATGTATTATTTCTGTCAGAGAACATGTTCAAAAGTGCTGATGAATCACTGAGTTTTTCAGGTTTAAGGGGCTGTAGTTTGCATGGATCCTGAATGAAACAGAGTTCTAGGGGGAAGAAAAAAAAAAAAGGACTTCTGATTCTCTGATTCTTCTGGATCCTGCAGAGGAAGCAGGGCATGTAAATGAAAGACACAGTTAATGTCTGACCCATTGTAACGATAACAATGTCTAGTGTTCCCAGTGCCTCTGCTGAAAGTAAGCAGGAGAGGTTCTGTTTGCAATTATTTTGGCCAGGTGTTAACCTCATTTGCCTCCTTTCCAGATCTGCCTCTGGTGAAATTGAGCAAAAATCATGGGGAAGAGGCACAGACCCCTCAGAAGCCAAAAGCAAACAGCTCCCAGTATGAGACTGAGTTCGCTCCCAAGCTCCTCAAAAAGCAAACAGCCCTTCCCAATCTGCTCCTTGTCAGCTGTCAAGTATCATCACAGAGTGGGGAAAACACAAATGTGTGACCAAGCACATGCAAGAATAAACCTAACAGGGCAAACAACAACAGCAAATAAATATCACCAGCACGAGAAAGGAGGAATCGAATTAATCTATCAGCACTGAAACCTTGTTGATCAAACCTTTGATGTCTCTGACATGTTGGCACATTACCCCAGAACTTCGGCAACCTTTAGTGCACGCTGCTCCAACACAAACATTAGCTATACACAACAATGTGGACACTACAGGGATTAATCCAGGTAGCAGATTAAATGGGATGGATTCCTCTTTTAGCCAGAATTAGTTTCAAGTGGGCAACCACTACTGAAGGGCCATCTTTGCACTCAGTCACACAAGTGCTGGTTCTTAGTCCAGAACAGATCCAGAACCAAGTATGAGATTGCTCCCACCAGTCTGCTTTGGGATACACAGTGAGACAGTAATTGCTGATGGCACACAACTCTGAGAGCAACAAGAATGATGAGAGGATTCAAATGTACCCTGAAGAGAGAGAATTAATAGATTCAACTTAGCTGAACATGACACCTGTTGGTAACACTGCAAGCCCTTCATCACTCCAGGCCCAAGAGGTGGATGTCCTCCTAAAGTTGGGTGCCATTTTAATTAAAAACAAACCAAAACCCCAGATCTATCCTAACTGCAGCAATCACTGAGCAATGCTCTGTGGCCTGTGTAGCACAAGAGGTCAGACTAAGTAATTGCAATGATCTTTTCTGGTCTTAAGCACAATGTTCGTTTCTTCTTTCATGCCTCTGGCAGCTACTGCAATTCTGGACTCTATTGCTGGACTTTGTTTGGCTTTTGCTTTCAGACTGCACAAGAGCTCAGAGACTGGAGTGGGTCTCACCTCACACAACACCCATTATCACACCTGACAACTTCGTAGCAACTCTTAAAAATACAGGGTGCTCACACCACTCCAAGGACTCAAAAACAGCAACCCCAAGAATCAGAAAGAGGACCCCATACCAGTAATTCTTGTTTTCCTCTGCCTGCAGGGTAATAAAAGACAACAGACTATTCCCATTTGTGACACATAAATTGTTTGTCTATCAGACCACATTGATAAAGATGTTCCATCTGCTCCCTCCTCACCTATCTGAAAAAATAAGCCATTCTGAGGTAAAATGGGATCTCTTTTCATGTCTCTTACCACGTCCAGTCACTCAGTGCAGGCTTTATTATTCAAATAATGGTCCAGTTTCAGTGGAGAGTACATAGTATATATCTCACTATAAAATCTCAGTACTTCTCGTTCTTTTACAGTTTGTAAACACCAAGCTGTCAAAAAAAGCATTTGGGAAGCATCCTAGAACATCATTACCCAGCCTGAGATGATATGCAGCATGCAAGTCACACTTGTCCCTTAGGCCATAATTGGTTTCATTTGTCTGAGTTCAGCACATAACCACAGAACACCCTGAGTTGGAAGAGGGCACAAGGATCATGGAGTCAAAATTTTTAAGTACCCTTTGGAAGGAGGAGCCTCTTTCTACTTGCCCATTATCCTCATGTAATTGACCTCCAGGCCCAAACCGTTCACGGATGAGTTCCAGACCTCTCCCCAGTCTTCCCACAGAAGAACAAAAGCAATACCATTTCTGGACAAAACAGGAACCTTTATTAACCCCCGTGGCCATTGTCCCCATACACATTTGCATTGGTGCTACTGCATAAGCTGAAGCAAGCTTATACACAAGCTTTTCCACAAGCTTTCATCTTTAAACATTTTTAGCTCATAGCTTTCCAAGTGTAGCATGCACTGCTAACTCTGAGCCTGGCTTGAACATTCAGGTAGAAGTCACACTAAAGCTTTACAGCAAATGCAACAGGACATTCTGTGATGTTCTGCATCATCTTCACCAGCTTTGGGAGTTGTCTCTGTTGAAACAAACATAACTGGTTTAGTAATACAGTGGCCAATAAAACAGATATGACACAGATAAAATTCCAGCCTGTGGTGTCTAAAAGGCCCCTTCAAAAGGTGCTGACGTGGCAATAAGAACTGAAAGGTGCATACACATCTTACCCATCCTAGACTTTGAGGTCAGTCTCCAGGAGATTTCAGCCAAGTGATGCTATACCCAGCAATGAACACAAAGCCACGTGTCCTTATGGCCCTTGTCTGTAACACAAACATGAACTGTAATTCTTGTGTGGCAGCAGACAGCATTCTGTCTCTGTAAGGACGTATAAGGCACTCTACCTTGAAGCAATGAAAATGATCCAAGTGGTCTCAAAATCCAAGGACAAAGCTGTTTCCTTCATTACCTCCTGGTGGAAATACTGGATTTTGTAACCTTAAAGAGGGACATGCCAAACTGTCTGTGAAAGGAGAGGTGAGCAACAGGAACTGCTGCAGAGGACCAAGTACTGGCCCTCCAGATGGGCACAGCCTGCCCAGTGGCCTCCTGCCTCCCCAGCTGCTGACCCTGCTCCAGCCCAGGGGGATTCTGCTGTCTGGGCACAGACCCCCAGAGCAGTGCTGAAGGACAGCTCACCTGTGTCAGGTGTGCTGCTCCACAGCCCTCTGCTCAGCTACAGGCACCACCATTCCCTGCTGTGTTAGGAGCAAGCCTTGGAACCCACCTCTGTCCCAGCACTGCCAGTAAGGGTGCCCAAAGGTTCTGACTGCAGCAGGGAAACACAGCGGACATACCAGCAGGATCAAGAAGCACTGAGGAGCTTCGTGTACTTTGAGAGTCTGGTTCTGTGACTGCTTTGGTGACACAGCATCAAGCCCAGGCACCAGTGAAGTGGTGGAAAAGGAGTGAGGAAGGAAAAGGTGCTGCCCTTTAGTAGCAGCCTGCACTTCAGTTATCTGGAAGTGGAAGCTCAGCTTCACACAGCTCGTCTCAGCAACACCGTGCAGCGCCCCTGGTGAGTCCAGGAAGGGCAGCAAGGGTGATCATGTGAGGGATTACTCTACAAAGACATTTGTTTCTCGCCTGAAAAATGTAGGAACAGTGTGTGACTTAGGAGAAACCCATAAAGGCAGATGCAGAGAATTGCCTTTGTCAGCAGCCAGGGCAACCACACATGGCACTGACCCGTGGATACTGCAGCCAGAACCCAACCCTAGTGTCACCTTAAACCTTTCAGTCTCACCCCTTCATGCCAAACAGCAGGGTGCATGTGCCACAGGCACTTTCCACACTCACCCTTTCACATGCCTCCATAATTCCCTGGCCATTCCTATACCTGTTCTGGCTTAATGTTTATGTTGTCTTGCTCCACAGGGACTAAACATGTTGATTATATGCTGCTGTTCACTGTCATGTTCAAGTGCATCTAAACACTTCGAATGGATTCTCGTTATACATTTTCATTAGTGTGACAGTTCAGGGTTTGCCCTGAAGAAGTGTCTTTGTGCCATCTGCTCCTTTCAGGAAAGGAACAGGCCTGTGTGTGCCAGCAGCCTCCCAGCTGCCATGTGTGGTGCAGCCCCAGGCAGGCCCTGGCAAGCAAACAGGACAAACTTTGGGCCCTGAGCCCTGTTGGGATACAGCTCCCACCAGGTCTGTCATTATTTGAATTTGTTACTGCTGCATAGATAAAACTTCCCAACATTTATACCTTTTATCCAGATTCACACCCAACATGAGTCAAGCTCAAGGCTTAAAAAAAGTACAAACATACTCAGGTAAAGTACCAGCCTAAGTGCTGACTGCAGAGCTGGAACAAAGCTATGAACAAACCCAGTCACAAACGCCTGGGGACAGAGAGCCTGGACAGGCATCCTGGCAAGAGGATGGTTGGACAGCAGATCCCTGGGGGCAAGGGCTGCTTTGTGCTATGGAACAGTCAGAGATTCTCCAAGCCTCAGTGACAGAAACCTTCAAACAGGCAGCCTTCCACGTGTCAGCAGCCCAGCACAACTCAGGTGACATAGCAGCTCTCAAAGACCAAAGAACTTCTTTTCCATTCATCAGGCCAAAAAAGATGTTTTTATAGATTTGCTTAAGACCAGAAACAATCATTATTAACCTTCTGAATAACCCCTTGCACACATGAGCAGATTATTTTTCCTTTGGAACCAGTTGTTAAAGTACATCACGGCCAGTAATATTACAAATATCTGTATTTTTAAACAACTGAAGGATTTGCTGGTGGGAACAGTGACAGATCCCAAAGGGAGGCAGTGGCATCACAGGGGATCAAACAGGCAGCCTACCGTTGTAATGTACCGGGAATGGAACTCCGGAGCGTCCTTCAGGAACGTGAGGCCAGGATGTGTTTCCACCACATCCTGCAAGGCAAGAGAAAATGAAATGAAATAGATTTTCTTCTCCTTTTAATGCTTAGAAGTTATTGGGTTTACAAACCAATACTTTTGCTTACTCTTGAAATTATTTGCAGCATTAACAATAAAACTGAAATCTTTTAATCTATAAAGTGAACCTTCTGTTATTGTAATACAATGCATTTGCTGGGCAATACGCACCTGGTGGGCCAGTTTGATTTACTTAAGGACAGAAAAACAAAGGAAGAAAGTTAGTGAGTAGATGAAAACTCATTTTCATTGAACGAGACAAAAATTAATTAGTTGACCATGCAACTACCTCCTCTCCAAGATTTTTGTTTTCCTCCATTCATTGAAGATATTAACATTTGTTAGAACCAGGTGTCAGAAATAAACATTCCTTGAGAAAATCTCCTTCTATGTCCAATGAAGCTCTGTGAGCCTCAGAATGCTTACAGATATGATTAGTGCTTTTCCAAAATTCACTTGGACTACCTGTGGAGATGCCTCTTTCTCAAGACCAGCTTTTTGTAAGTCAAACACTGGCTCACAATGCCAAATCTGCATGATCAAATCCAATGAGAAACTGCTCAGATCCTGAATGAACCAGTTCAGATCCTGACGAATCAATGCCTGTGTAATTTCTCCATGTCTGACTCCTCTACCCTTTAAAGGTGTTCCAAGTTCTGCTGTGCCTGTTCCATGCCATGGTGCCCTCAGGGGTGTGATATGCTCAAGTTTTGGGCAGTGTAACAGGATACCTCAGATGGTGGCGTAAAGCAGGGCAATTTTGCTGATCTCTGGCTGACTGACAGACAGGACTGTGCACGTCTTGGATTGCACCAGGAGCTGAAGAGCAGAGCTGCAATCCACCAGGAAAGGCAGCGTGCCCAGTGGAGAAGAGATGAAGAGCAACATAAGAAAATTTACCTATCACAGCCCCAGTTCTGTTTGAGAGACAGAAACAGCCAGTGCAGACACAAGATCTTTCCCCAAAGCAGCATCTCCACAGAGGTTTTGCCCAGAGGGCAACACAGTGTGAGAAATCTAGGGATGCATGGAAAAGATCAGAAAAAGTACAACAGCTGATCAAAGGAGCAGATGGACCTGATTTATAGACACTATAAAGAAGCCCTAAAGCTACCCAGAGCCTGCCTAAATGGCCACAAATAATTAAAACAATGATACTTTGTTAAAAATTAATGAAAGGGAAAGAAGGACATGAAATGAGCATGTGCAGATTTAGCCTGAATATTAGGGGAAAAAAAAGGCAGTGGGATTTGTGCTCTAGCAGGTTTAGAGGCATATACAGAACAACTGGAACTGCAGAAATGCCAAGATTTCCACGGTATACTGGATCTGGTAGTCTGGCTAGACAAATTCAATTATAACTGTCTTGCCAAGCAACTTCTACAACTTTTTCAATAAGCTTTTATATTGTGCTTGACTATCAACAGCAACAAGCATTTTTCCCAATATCCACATAGAGAAATGGGGCAAATTCCAGCCTGGTTATCAGGTACTGATAAATATGAATCCCGACAAGAGACCAGTGCTCAGTGACTTTAGCAAGATTTGCAGCTGGTTTGGCACTTAAGCACTTAAAAAGCTTATTTCTGTTTCACTCCAAGATGAACCCCACCCAAGTGCTGTTCAAACCAAAGGTCTGCTCGTCCTTGGTAAACATTTAATGCCATGGAAATAAAGAAGGTGCCAAGTGGACGCAGCTCTGTGCCCACCCTCCCTGGGGAGCTGTGGCAGTACCTGGAGCAGCGGGATGAAGTCCTCCTGTTGTAGGCAGTCACAGCCAGGCTTTGCCAGAAGGGAAGTGAACTTGGAGGCATCATCATGGCAGTTCCGCAGGATTCTGCGAGAGAGGGGAGGAGTTATTCCCAGCCCTTGGCACCTCCCAGCCTGCCAGGAGCCCCGAGAGGGTCACAAAGGGCCTTACAGCACAATACACCCGCCCTGGGAATCACACAAAAGCTGACCTCAGACTACCAGCACTTCCTTCAAGGTCTTTCAGCTGCACCAGGGCACCCAGTGGGGATTTCTTCCAGGTTAACACTGCTGTGGTAAAGCAGGTTTCTTACTAAGCAGCTGTGGAATCAGAGTGAGCAACCTGACTCTTGCCAGTGCTGCAGGCTCACTGCCAGCGACCAGCACCAGCCCGATGGGATCCCACAGGACGGGCTCTCCAAGGTAACCCTTCACTACACTGCAATATTTGGGGAGATTGCCAAACTACAGGGACTGAATACTCACCTAGAAAAATCACTTCTCAGAAGGAAAAAGGGCATCCCTTGTTAATTATGGCCCATCTGGAGCTGTGCACCACAGCCACAGAGAACAGCCTAATGGAGGCATTAGCAGGACTGAGTATTTGGAGAAGTGTGTAAACTCAGTCCCCTTTGGTTAAGTGTGCATCTGACACACCAGTTCTTGTCTCTGTCTTCTCACACAAAATACTGCACTGGCTGAATGTATCACAGTTATGTGATTCACTCCAGAGAAACTCATGAAAAGAGGAACTCCATGCCATTTACCAAAACACTGGTAACAGAACACAGCATTTGGATATATCAAACACTACGTGGTTCACAGAGTAATCAGGAAACTCAGAAAACTGCACTGTTTTCTTCAATAACTGTGAAAATACAAATGCATTATAATTATTTACTGTGAGTGATTATTCACCACTTTCCTCACCTGAAAGTGTATGAACATAGTACTGAACTGGCTGTAGCTCTCCTGCAGAGATCACACTAACTTGTCCCCTGCTAATTCTGCCCTCATTACTCTGGGAAAGGCAGACTTTACAAAAAAAGGGGTTTTTAAATAAGCAAAAAAAAATATTTAGCAATCCTGTTGGCTGCACATTCCTGTACTGGTAACTGTCAATTAACAGATATATTCTAAATCAGCTGCAGGAAGAGGTGCTAATGTTTTAGCTTGAAAAAATCTGGCACATAGAGACGAATTCCAAAGCCCTGTTTTAGCCACAAACTAAAAGATCTGACATTCAGAAGTGGCTTCTATTGAGCAGTTCCTAAAGACTTGATGAGCAATGAGCACACGGCATTTTGAGAAGTCAGTCATCTACTAAGAAACTTGAAAATAGGCTTCAGCAACTAAAGATACCTGGTTTAAAGTTACACCTGTGTTCACATAGCTGCAGTCGAACTTTACCAGGAATACTACATTTCTTCTGTCTTTCAGCTTTCCAGCAAAGATTTTGTAACTGTCAGAGGGGAAGAGGAGGGGATAAAAAACAATGTCTTTCTAAAAGAGCAATTAAGTGAGAAAAGCATACAAAGCTTGGCTTGGAAGTGGGGTGTCTTGAAAGGATAGAGAAGAGGGACATGACCACAATCTGCAAATATCTGAAGGATGTGAAAATCAGAGAAATGAGAATGTAGTATCATACATGAGGGATTAATTAGGAGTAATTGGAGTAACCTAAGGAAAGAAAATATATTGTCTGTGTTAGGACAAACTTAGAGATCACAGTCACCCCTAACATTTCTGTAATTTTGCTGGGGTAACTAGAAGCTGTTTTGAGAATGTCATCAGAGGAAATACTTTGGGAATTCAGGGTTAAAGGCTACATAAAGAATCTGAATAGCCACCATTAAGTAAAAAATTGGAACTCTCTCTGGAGCAGAGATGGAGATGCTGTTCAGGTGTTTCACAAAGTAGACTAAAGCCTGAATTGCCCTGGAGGGAAAAAGATTAAGCAAGAGAACAAGTCTGCTCCATGCCAGAGCTGATTCCAAGCACAGTGCATCCATCCCGAGCTCTCCATTTCCACAGTGTGTGGAAGTGACTCTCAAACCCCACAGGTGAATTCCACAGCTTGCCTGGGGAAGGTGGTAACTATTAACTATAGTTATACAGTTAACTATATAGGTAACTATAGTGGTAACTATCCCAGAGTATCTAGTTGTGTGATATTATTCCACATTCCTCTTTCTGTCCTGTACCACTATCACACGCCTCCCCTCCCAGTTCCCAAATGGCACTTGCTTAGTGCACCAGTGTAGCAGCAATAAGGCTGGGCACAAATATATCCCAAATCCACAGATGTCTACCAGCTATCTCAGAATAGCTGACATTTCTCGGGAGGTTGTAAATATATTTTATACACCAACTAACTCAAAACTTCTTACTTTCTATACTACAATTACTTCCAAGTTTGTGGATGTCACATGGAAACAAGTGCTCAGAGAGTTTTGGGGGAAATAAAAACTTAAGCTGATAAAAAGTCTGGTGGAGAAGAAGGGAAAAAAAAAAGAAAAAAAAAGAAAAAAGAAGAAGAAGAAAAAAAAGAAAAGACTTGTATGGCAGGCTGATCTCTTTTTCCAGAAAGAGAGTTTTGCATTTGCTATACTCACTTTCTCCACATGGACACAAAGGAGTGCACAGAGACACGTCCTGTCCTCTCTCCCCCTGATGCACTGAATAGAGGTGCTTTCCAGTAGAGTGGGCAGCCACAGATCTGTAAGGAAAAACCAGGACAAGGAGGAATACAAAAGCAGTCCCAAGAGGAACCTGCTTGTTTACACACCAGATTCACCACTGAGACTTTACACAAGGGAAATAAAGTGATAATGGCTTTCTGACTCACCTGTGTGCCATTTACTGCATGCCAAGGTTGAGAATTCACACATAACTTTCTACTTTGTCATGTGCCTTTTCAAGTGGCTGAGAAACATGTCCTCTCAGGCTAGGAAAAGGATCAGGACTACTCAAGGTCTTAAGCTTAGTCTTTGACCGAACTGTTAGCACAATGCTGTACAAAGTGGAGTGGAGAGACGGGCACCTCCTTCCAGAAGTACACTCACACCAGCTACCACGCCCCCCACCCTAAAAGAGGAGGGCCCATTCTCTGTATGGGATGCCTTCTCACTGGCAGCAAAGGAACCTCAAGTCTAATTACAGACAATTAATGAGTAAATGCCTAAAGGTGAAGTAAATCCCATCCTGCAATTTTCAGTGCAGCGCCTTCTACCCAGCACAGTCCATTATTTCCAGCATTGCAAGATCTCAGCAAGGGAACACAAAAATGAAAGCACGCATGGAAAGAGATTGATTTCAGCCAAAGGACTCCCTGGCCAGCACTTTTGAACCAGCCTCTGCAGAGCTTGCTGGCTCTCAATGGCAATCCATGAAACCTCTGGCACTGAGGACTCTCTAAGGCCTTGGCAAAGCAGGCTTGGAAATGGCATCAAACTTTCAGCCGCTCGCACTGTCAAGCACCTTCTCATTACCACAAAGACCTTTCCAGCCACTGTCCTGACTCCAGACAAGTTATCAGAATAGCCACAAAACACTGGCCTTGGAGGCAGCGCGGCTGACTCAAGCCAGATCCAGGCAAGAAGGATGTTACAGCAAATGGAAGCAGCAATATTTTGAAGAAGCAGTTGAGGCATCATTTCTGCCACAAAGCCTCTTTCCCCTCTTCTATTAAGCAGGACTATCCTGCAAGTCCATTCTCAGCTTCTTGTCCAGGCCTGCAGGTTTCTTTGGGAATCTTAATCAGCCCAAGAACTGCTTTTGGATTTATCCATTTCTATGTGCCACAGTGCTTCTACAGGTGTTTGGCTCCTCTGAGGAAAGAATGATGTTTATTTTTTGTTGCTTTCTTTGTGCAGCTGGTTTTGAAGCATTTATTTCAGAGCCTCGAATGGCACCATTGTCAATAATTCCATGGAACAGAACCCAGCCTTACAATAACTAAGTGGCAAGGAGCACATCCGTGTAGAGACCAGATGGAAAGGCAGAGTTGCTTCTGTACCACCCTCCTGCTTTTCCCCATTCAAACATGTTTTGATCAGCAAAGAAGATTTCCTATTTATATTTTCAGACCAGGTTTACAAATAATGTGACTGGATTCCTCTAAAAACAAACAAAACCAACCTAGTCTCTCCTTTCAGGAAAGCCTTCCTTCTTGGAAAAGAAGTGCTGCTCTTGGATAGAGCATCATTGCTCAGTTTACAGTGCCAGAGATGCATTCAGGGCAAGCGAAACATCCAGGATGTGTCTGACAAATGGTGGTTTTAGATCAGCAGCACAGCAAACTGCAGCTGAAGGAGAGGGAAACAGAAGGGACCATCCGCAGTGTGCTCGCACCTGAAGTGCTGTGTGCTGTCCCCAGAAGGCAGAACTCATCACCAGCTGTACCACCTGCCTTGTGGATACTGAACGTGCCCAGCTCAGGGGCTGGGGGCTGACTGGGCATTTCCCCCTTCCACATCCACGGAGCTGGAAGCTGCTTCCTCACACAACGCTGCAATAGCACCTACAGCTCATGCTAGCTGAGCAGGACAGCTACAAAAAGCCACAAAAAAGGCAGCTGGCACTACCTGAAGCCACAGAGGCAGACAAGTTTCTGCCTCTGAGTTTCTCAGTGTTCTGGGCAGAAATATGAAGGGACAGAAAAACAAAAATGCAGTTTGTATTTGCTAAGAAATCTTAATAGAACTGTTTCATAAATCACAGCAAGAACAAACACACACATCTGAAGTGACAATCAGCAAACTGAGCTCATTTTTGTTTACTGTTATCTAAATCTAAACAAAAAACTTCAGATCAAAAGGATAATGGTTCTTTTCCCCCCGACAACAGCTGGGAGATAGACTGAAACTAATACAAAGTATCTCTCCCAAAATTAAAAATCTAAAAAATCAAATCACAGAATTATTACGGTTAGAAAAGACCTCCAAGACCATCAGTGGTTACCTTAGCAATTTTCCCCATTTCACAGATGTTGGCCTTCTCATCTTCAAACTCTGCAAAGGCCTCTTCAATCCTAGCAATGATTTCTTCATGGTTAGCGCAGACATTTGGGAGTCCTTTAGGGAAGTAGAAACGTGGAATGTTTATGGGCACAGGGGTACTGCTGGTGGCTTTAGTCACAGGCAGAGGAGTGCAAGGGCTAACCACGGGCTGCAGGGGGGCTGGGGATGAAGTTCCTGCCTTCTTCTCTTGTTTACTTTGAACCTGAAAATACAATGAATAACAAATGCATTTTAACAGCATGGTACATGGAACAGGAAAAAATAGTTTGTGCTACCAGTGATTAGGAGAAAATTAATGCCCACCAACAATTAAATTATGGCACGGGGGCAAAAATGCATCTTAAATAGGCAATTAAAATTTCTGCATTATGAACCAGTGTGAATTTGGGATATGTCACACCTGCTTTTATGCCATTTCTGAGCATTTTACATATGTAGCTGAGGATTAGGATTTCCTACTGAGTCACAGGAGAACACACTCTGCAACTCAGCAATACCACAGACAAGGACAGTGCTATTTCTTCTCATGCTGGTCTTGGTCTTGTCATTCTGCCCCATGAACAGCAAAGTATCTGCTTTTTAGTTTCCCCTTGGAACCAGAGCACCCACCCACACAAATGGCTTGCCTCAAGTATGAGCAAGCTTACATTCAAATAAGGACATTTTCTATCCCTTGGGAAGATAATTAGTTTTGCCGAAGCACTCCTTCACAGATAAATTAAGAAAAGATTTTCAAGACTTCCTTCTCAGTTTCAGCAAGTCTTTTTATTCTGTGCCCGACTTAAAACAGTCCCAGACCTGATTTTGTCAAAGGTACTAAGCCCTGGTAAATCAATTTTTCCATCAGGAATTAGGGGCAGGCAGCAGAGTGCCATTAGGTACTCGCATGATGTCTTTTCCTCACTCCTCTCCTGTCTGTAACGAACATAAGGCTGATATGGTGAACCCCGCTGGATTCCCTCTCCAATGCATCTCTAGTTCCAGCTTTACATCACAGGCAGTATCTGTATTTAAGCACACAAAGAGATCCTACACCAGGGAATTTTTCAGACATGGGAGGGAACTTTTTTAAACTTTGACAAGTAACTACACTATAAGCTGCAAAATCAGATGCTGGAATGCGGAGGAATGAGAAATTCCCTGTTCTCCCATGAAGACACTCCTTCTTGGGAAAAGGCAACAGGCTTTCCCGCTGCACAATGGCTCCAATGCAAGAGTTCTTATTAATGTAGCAACATATGTGATAAGGCTCAGAAGGCAAGAGTCAAGTAAATACAGCTGCGACTTTCAGTTTGTTTATTCTAACTGTTTCAAAACAAAACGGTTTTAGGATAAAGCAGCCAAGTCTGAGTCCACTAAATGCAGAAGAATGTATATGATGAACTGACTTTGCCTTATTATTTTCTATAAAATTGGAGCTTTTTTCTTAACACACACTGAATCCCCCAACTGATTGTGGATTTTCTTTCAATAAGGTAAAGAAGTTAGAATTGTAAAAGCTTCTCTAAGCACTGCTTTTATCTGCAGTTTATAATATTTCTAACCCATTCATCAGAGACCCATGAAAGGAGAGAAGAACTTTCCTCCTCTTCACTCCCCTGCTTCATGGCTCTTCTTTAAACAGGAGGGCCTCTTTCTTCTCCCAAATGCTGTCCCATTTCAGGAGCAGGAACACTGGCACACACATGCCACCAGCCAGAACACACTTTTGTCCTTAACTGTTCTGTACAAAACACGTTAACCTGGAGCTTGGGGTTCTTCAAGTTGTCTTCTCCTCTATCTTGCTACACAGGAAAAGCTGGAGATCATTTTCAGCCTTCAATATTTTTACCAATACCAGTATTCAGAGTTTGAACAGCTCTGAACCTTTGGAGAGCCAGCCTGGTCACCAACATCTGCTCTCCCTCCTGTCCTCCTTGA
Source organism: Dryoscopus gambensis (assembly GCA_013389985.1). Lineage (NCBI taxonomy): Eukaryota > Metazoa > Chordata > Aves > Passeriformes > Malaconotidae > Dryoscopus > Dryoscopus gambensis. Next base: position 192,658 of record WEIT01012347.1, on the reverse strand, counting down.
CTGCTCCTACTCAGACCTGCACATCTTTGTGTTTGCTCCTGAGTGATGCTGGAGCTCAGAGCGGGCCAGCTCTGAGGCTCAGGGAGTTCCTGGGGCTCACAAGGGCTGGAGGACCGTGAGCATCAGCCCTGGTCACTCTGTCCCGCAGTAGGACAATGCAGGTGACCTGAGGTGGTGGCAGAGGTGAAGCTGGGAGGAGCCGGATACTCATTTTGGGAGCACAGTTCACTGCATTAAATAAACCCTTCTCCCGGCTTCCTCCTGCCCTTTCCTCACTGGAGCACCAAAAGCAAAGCCCAGACCAAGTGAATGTGTGTGGGGAGGGAGCGCCTGGCCCCAGCTCGGGGATCACACAAATCACTTCCGCTTTTACCATCTGCCCTCACCCTGCCTGCCCTGCCCAGCCAGGGCTTCTCCGGCCAGGACCCAGCTCTGCTCAGGAGTTTTCCCTTTCTGGATCCCAGCAAAGGGGAAGTCCCTGCCGGTCTCTCACAGCACCATATTCATACAAACAATGCAAAGCTGGAACAGACGTTGAGGTGCCAACTGCAGCCACTTGACTTCTATAATAGGACTTCACATCAGATTGCTCGAAGGGCGCTTCTCACAAACAGGTTTATTGCTCCCTAATCTCTTCAGGACACACAGGCATTCCTGGCTGCCAGCACTGGGAGGAACGAAGAGAAACGCACAAACGTAACAAAAAGTTCCACAAACTAAGATGTTCTTTCAAAGAACACTGACTCTTTACTGTAACAATATATCCCCTTCCCTTACAGTATAAGGGAATGATAAAATTGTATTTTTGTTTCCTTGGAAGGTGAAGAGAAGTCCCCAATTAGAGCACAACAGCACTGGGCCATTTTCCTCTCCTTCTGCATGTTACACACCTCCTGACATGGCACACGGCCTGAGCTGACCATGCTGGAACACAACTCACCCCCCTCTGCCCACATCTCCACCTCCCAAAAACCTGAGCAACTCCTCTGCCTCCAGGTACTCCAAGAGCCAGCAATGCTTGGTACCAGCTTGCACAAGTCAGGCCCACAGAGGAGATATTAATTTCCTGATCCACAACCACCACACAAGCCAGAAGGTCAGACACCTATAGGAGAAATACAGGGAATTCTGCTAGGCTTCGAAGGAGGGAGCCAGTTCGGACACGGGTTCCCAGCTGACCTTCCCAGTAAGTCTGACTCACTCACTCCTGCTCTGTCCAAGCCAAACTAGGAGCAAGCATTGCTCAGGGATAGCTGCTTTTCACATTCTGCCTCAGGAATAGAAATACAATTTTTGAACTTTGTCCTCTTCCTTCTCATATAAGAAATGAGCTGTTTATGACACAAAGAGAAAAAAAACAAGCAGCAACTAGTCCTTGAGAATTCTGTTCCCTAGAACAACCTTACAAATTAATACTCTGGGATGGCTATACCCAGATGCAAACCACTATGGGGACAAGAAGTAGTTAATTACAACTTTTCGTGAAAAAATTTAAGGAAGTGGTATGAGGGGAAGCTCTGTGGAAATTCCTTGGAAATAAACAGTTTCTTATCGCAAAAAATTAGCCTTAAATGCTGTTTGCCTAGCAGAACACACTTCTCCAACAGGGATGTGCACATTCAGAGAGGACAACTAAGAAAGGAAATGACAAATACTCTAATAAATCTTTTACCTTTGTTACCAATAATTAACAGATAAACTTTTTTTTTCCTCAAGAGAAAGGTGAGATTAAAGGCCATTTTTAAATACCACTCTGTAGTATTGTGTAATTTACCCTAACCAAAGTCTGTTCATCTACTACATCACCTTTTGCCAGCCGTATCATTTATTTATGGGCAGACAAAAATAGTGACATCTGTGTTATAAATAAACCAGACAGAACTACAGCCTCATTGTAGCTACACAAACAAAGCACTGACTGAACCTCTGCCATCCCAGCCTGTCTCCCAGGGATGTGCCAGTCCCAGCAGAAAACTCCATGGAAGGAAGCAGTATCACATCCAGTGCTCAAATTCTTTCTACTCCTTCCTCCTGGTCCCAGGCTCCAACAGGGTCCTAGATAATATATTTACCAGTTTCTTCCTTTATTTCCAAATGGGATACTGTAATCCTCTTTTCTAGGGTACAGTGACTCAGCCTGGGTTCTCGCAGTCCACAGTGCTGACTTAATGTCTCCTTTCATTTTTCATAGTTCCTGCCCTCCTGAAGTCTGATGGTACCTGGACACAAGCCATCCTCAAAGCTCACTTGTATCTCTCGCCCGAGACTTTCTCTTCCTTTCCCTCCCTGAAGCCCTTTCCCATCAATGAACCTTCCTGCTGCCTCTTTCTTACCCATTTCTAAGGACAGCAAGAACAAAGGCTCATCTGCACATGGCTCCAAACATCACAGAGCTACGAGAAAATGCATTTCTGGAGAGAATTTTTTTTTCTAGGAAACAAACTCAGCAGCAGAAACAAAGTCCAATCACAGCAAAACAAAAATGAAAACAAACTCTACCTAAGCAACTCAGAAACCCAAAAGGATTTAGGTGGGCGTAGACAAAGTGCTAATTAGAAGGTTGGATCAAGTTCCTCATGGCCTTATTCAGTTGAGTTTTGCAAACACAGGCCTCACGCACCTCCACAGACAAGTGTGCCTATAGATCTTGGACACAGCCCTCAGCAGTAGTTCAGGCTGGGAACGCACGGAGCAACAGCCCTGCAGAAATGGGTGTGGAGGGGACGGTGTGCACAGGCTGGGCATGAGCCTGCAGCATGGGCTGATTACAAATAAGGCACGTTATGTCCTGGACTGCCTTAGGAGTAAGGCCAGCAAAACACAGGAAGTTGTTATCCCTCTGTCTGACACTGGCGAGGCTGCATCTGCATTCCTGGGACCAGGTTTGGGCCTTCACTTCAAAAAAAGGATGGGGAGAGACCAGCCAGAGATGTAAAGGAGGGAAGTCAGCAAGCCGGGATCAGGATCAGGAGACACTGAGGGCTGGCCCTAGCTAGCCAGGGAAAGGGAAGCCAGTGGATGGGCTAAACACAGCCTGCAGCTCTTGGAAGTGCAGTTACAGTGACAACGGAACCAATCTGCAGCCTGGGGGAGTTAGGGTGGAGGATACTGAGGGTAGTACAGCCTGTGAGAGGTCACCAAGAGGGGCCGGGGGAATCCCTATCCTTGGGGAAAGCCAGTGCTGATGTGACGCAGTGTTAGAAATAGTATTCCTACAAGTGTGGTGTTGGATTAGAGACCTCCCTTCCTTCCAACGCTGCTACGGGAGGCTCTCTGATCCTTCCATAAATAGTCCCACAAAAGATAAGCACAAGAACTTGAATTTCCAGCTCTTGAGATAGGGGTTTACCAACACCCTACTCCTCCCCCGCCTTCCTGGCCAATATCTGTGGGTTCCACAAAGCACCCCTCATGCACCTCTCTGCTCCCTAGCACCACCTTATCACCTTTTCACCTGCCAGCACTTTTGTTTTCTTACTGAGCCCAGTTACCTCTACTGTCAGCTCATCCCAAGCCCCAGGTATAGCCGCACAAGGCACAACATTTAACTACACCTCACTGCTGCCAGGGGGAGAACTCCCATCCCTGCCCTCCAGTCCCAGAGGTCAATTGTCACTCTGGGAACCGATTTAACCCACTTGGAAAGGCAGCAAACAGACTTGGCTTCGTTGCTGGATGATATTCTACTGTGTTATGAATTTAACCAGCTCACAGAAAGTGTCTGTGGGGCCCAGGGCAAGAGAAGGGTGACACACAGTGAGGAAGTAGCAAAAAAAGAAGAAAAAGAGGAGGAAGACCATCTTTTTTGAATACTGCAAGTGCCCACCGCAGTGTTTCACTCGCCTCGGACCGGCAGCCCCAGAGCAGTCATTCCCAACTCGCTCGGCAGTGAAAGCGTTCCTGCTTCAGACCAGGCAGAGGGTTCGTGGACCAAAGCCTTGTCCATTCTTCCAGCTGCTCTGCCCAGAGATCTCATCCCCCCCTGCAAACCCCTCCCCGGTTGTGTCCTTAGTGATCAGCCTAACTCTGGAGAGGGAATTTAGCTGTGCTGTGGTTCCTGACGGTCTCTCCGAACTGCTCGGCCCCGCCCACCCCATTACTGCACATTATTACCTCATCCAATTCTCCCCCAGGGAGTGAAAAACACACGTTCCAGAGATTAACCTCTGAGATGTACTTTAACCTGTCACAAGAACGTATGAAAAAATGTGCCACGATATACTTTGGAGCAATTTTAATGCTGTTTCTTAGGAAACAGCTGCACTGCTCCTAATTTCAACTTTTAAACTTCCTCACTGGGTCACCCATTATTTAAATATAGATAAAGCTCAAGATGGGCTGATTTCAGCATACCATGAACCCTCTAAATCTGGAGTGACTGCATGTCCATTTGGTGTCCTAGCACAGATTATTCCAACTTTTTGTACGTTGTTCCAGAGAGCAAGTACAGCAGCTGGGATTTACCAAAACCACACAGCCGTGGTATAATTTCTGTTTCTTTGGCTACATTTCTGTGTTCTTCAGGGTCTTTTCCAGACTAAATGATTCTATTATCTCCTTCAGCCATAGCCCAGAGGGTAGGAAACGGCACAAAGAAGCACCTTGGGATGGTAAAATCATTAAAGCCAAGCCAGGTAGGCTGGTCTGCACAGATTTGTACAGCTGACAGCAAAACGTTGTGGTTTTTCCACATGCAACAACGAACGTTCAGAGCAATCACACAAAACACCTCACAGACAATACTTAAGTCTTACATTACTTCTCCCCATTATTAAATCACTGCCCTTGCTGTTAATTTTCCTACTTGTTTACAAAGACATTTTAACTCTGCAATCTAAGCCCGGAAGGTTTATTTTTAAACCTGCTGGTATCTAGCTGCAAATAACTTTCTGCAAATAGACACGCCTAGAGGGGACACAGATTGATTCTCTGATCCAATTAAAAAATACAAAGAAAAAGATAAAGAAATGCCAAGCGTCCAAACCTGGGCCTGCTGGAAGGACTTGAGCCGCCTCTTGAATCGAGATGGAAGAACAAAGTCACAGCCCTTGGCAAGGAAAGCTAGCTCCCCTCCCAGGTCTGGGTCCCTCCGCAGAGAACTCTCCTTGATCATCATCCTGGGCAGCTCCTAAGCAGATGTTGACCTGTCCAGAAGGGGCACGGGCACTCTGTAGGAGACCACGTCAAGACCAGCACGTTGCTTTCTCGGTTTTGATTTTTTACAGGCAAAAAATGGCAAATGGCTTCAACATATTATGTCTTCTCTCTCTTCACAAGGACAACATCTAGCGATTTTATCTCACTCCTGAAGCCAGAGTTCCCTATTTTAACCAATATTCAAAGTGTCTTTCAGTACCACCAGGATCTTCTGCCTTCTTGTAATCATTTAATTGAGAAACATGATCTACGAGTGAATCTATTTCCCTGCTGGCTACATGACAGACAATCTGTCCTTGGCTTGTAATAGGCCAGGGGTGACATGGGAAAGGAAGCACCCACCACCACTACCAAGAGTTCTAAAATTAGATGCCCTGCAGAAGTGGCTAAATATACCATCTTCCCCAATAGTTCCTACTTTGTGTGCTCCAGTGCTCAGACCTGATGGGCGCCCTGCGTCAGTCAAGCTCAGCTAGAGTTAAACCAGCCTCAGCCAAGGGCCCTGCCTGTGGGATGGCAGTGGTTTGAGGTCCCTGCTGCCGAGGTGATAAAGCAGAGGAGCAGCATTAGCTCCCACTCTTGACTGAAGGCTGTAATTTTCAAAAAACATCATTTTTTCCTTCTTGCTGGAAAAAACAAACCATCTAGTTCCTTGAATGCCAAGCAAGCACATAAGGATGATCTTGGATAATAAGCTCAGTCATTCCCAAGCAGCTCTTAAGAAAACAGTTTCACAAAGACATCAAAATGCATCATTCTTGTTCTTCACTTTCCCTGTAACTCTTGTGAGGCAAAGGCAAAGCAATTCTCAGGGGACAATAATCTACTTTTTCTCTGCACAACTTGAAGCAAGCAGACTTCAAACCCTTGCTCTAACTTTGTCTAGGCTTGTTAGAAGTGCGTTCTCCCTCTCTTATCATGAGAATGGTGCTGAACAAAGACCTAAATCCACTTCTTCCCACGCAAAATGAACAGAATCCCATGGGCTGCTTCCCCTACTTGACTGTAAAACCTGAGCCACTCTGCCAGGACACTGTCTAAGTTCACTAACACACAAAACATCCAGTTTCTAGCTACTAGGGCTTGCTCTCATCAAGGTATTGCATTTGAAATGCAAAGGTCTCAGTGAGCCTCACAACAGAAAGCTTTTATTGGATATGTGCCTCTGATGTCTTTTCCTGGGTTCCTGTAGAAAGCCCCAAGTTGATATGAAGCCCAAAGGAGTACAAAGCCTAACAGACTGGCACAAAGAAGATGAGGATGAAAAAATAACCTCCAAAAAGAAAAAGGCAGGCAGGAATGTTTAAAGTGGAACTGCCACCAAACAAAGGATACACTGATCCATATGCAACACATTTGGAACAAATTTGGTTTTTCTTACTCTGACAATTTTTTTCTAAACATTAAGGCATTACTTAAAGAGCCCATGAGGCTCCACTGTACTGGGATTGCTGCAGATCTCATGCAGCAGCATGTCAGGAGGTGATTTATTGTAAATCATCTGTGGCAACTGATGAATTACTTCATGTTCTGCTTACAGCCTGCAGAGGAAATGAAGCCCAGGGAACCTTTGACCTCCAGCTGCATCCAGACAAGCTACAGAGACCTTTGACAGACGTATGCATTAAAGAGACACACTAACCTGGCAGCCACTAGTTCCTACTTTAAAAAACCCAGCATGGCCATGTACTTTTCATGCACAAATTAACGAGTCACAAAGGAGCTCAGAAGTTTGGGGGGTTTTCACTGATAACCTGAAAAACACAAGTAATCCATAGACAAGGCTTAGCGTGTCTGTATTCCAATGTTTTGGAATAGCAGGTTTCTGGCATGGTACTTCCTATCCTCAAAACACACAAGGTGGGTATAAATAAAGATATAAATATACAGTACTATGGGAAATCAACAGTAAGGGAATCTTGTTTCAACAGCTTCAAAGTCAACTGGACAAAACCCACAGCAGAAAAGTCTGGTCTCAACAGCCAGACAAACTGTACAAACCACAAACCCAGAAATCCCTCCTTGCTGTAGGTGACCCAGGTTGAAAGTGAGAGATGTCAGATTGCCTATGTTAGCTGCTTTTCATTCTCAGATACTTCAGATTCACTTAATACTTGTTTTTATTTCAATAACTGTTACCAACAGAAAAAAAAGCCCATAGTTTTTCATTATTTGTGTTGAGAAGTAATGAATAACTGATGTTTGAAAGGAGTGCAGATTGTGTGTATAGCTTAAATGACAGATATTATCACTATCTGATCAAAACAATTTGTAACATATGTAAGACGAAAGTTGATTTTCCGGAATGAGATTTACATTATATTTTAGATGCATTTTGAGAATATACAATTATTTCAGAACAAAGCTAAAGTTACTATGACATTGTAGATGCCACTTTTTACAATTAATCACCCCATACAAGATCCTTGATAAGAACGTCATTACATTTACAAAACAAAGAAGTACACAAAATTATGAGGGGGCAGAATTACAAAGTTACCAGGTCAACCTTGACTTTCTATGATTCAGAAACAGTTAATTCCACTCAGAGCCTTCTTAGGGCCCCTGGTTTAAGCACGCAACACAAACATTTGGATACAAAAAAACAAAGTGTGTTGCCTTGGGGTGGTGTTTCAGGGCACGGGGAGTTAAGAACTTCTGAGAGTCCCAGCAACACCCACCCCGTCAGTAATTCAAGGGAGGCAGGATTAGACAGACGCTACCTAGAGCCCACGCAGAGGAAATGTGCAAACAGGGAACAGTCTCTGGAGCCTTCACTCAAGGCTCCACCACCTGAGATATAACATGGTTATAAAGGTGGCCTTATCAGCCCCACAAACCCTCTGCTCCCAGACCCACGGTCCCTGGCCAGAAATGAGTGGATCACCCACCTGACCTCAGCCTGAGCTATTCCACTTACTAAGATGGCAGAAAACAAAAATGTTAGTTAGGTTTAACTTGTATACAAGCACCACAGTCAGTATAAAGAAGGATTCAGAACCATACAATAAGAAGTAGAGGCATGGAGGGGAGAGAAATGGGAAGCAGAACTGCTCTTTCTGGCTCACTACAACACAAGTAATCTTTTTGAGGAGACACCCAACAGCAGAGGGACAAAAACCAAAAGGGTCTCTTTGTATCAAAGCCTGGTCCTCAGCTCTGCTCCCAAAATTATTCATAAACTTTATTCAACAGCTCTTAAAATGCAACACATGAGCAGAACATGCAGCAGAGCCCTGCACCACTCACATTTGATTCTGAAAACAGAAGTACCAAGTTTGTTACTTTTCTAGCGTTCTTTCACTACAGCACCACTGCAAGCTGAATTTACTTTGTCAAATCAGCCATCCTGTGCAGGTGGCAGACCAAGGACACAGAGAGGTTATGGTCAAAAACATCCATCACTGACTCCTCCAAGGACTTTGCATAAGACACTTTACTCAAAGGTAGCAGTCTTTACCTTCCAACACACCCCAACACTCAGCATTTCTGCAGGTCAGCTCAGAGCATCCCAACAGCCCCATCTCCACCTTCTTCACTGCTTACCGGTCCCAGTTTCCCCCAGGTCCATCCAGGATCCTTACTGCCCTCCTCACTACAGACAAAAATAGGTAAGTATTGGGGGGCTTGATGACCTCTAAAAGGCAACTGTTCTCACTGAACTATTTTTTTCAAAACTAATGTACTAAAAAATCAGCTTAAGACAGGCACAGAGAACAGGAAATCCCAAACCAAATAGTTGGGAGGTTTAGAGATAAGCAACGGAAAACTGGATCTCAGAATGGGAAATGTTGGACAGTCTAAAAGTATGCAATGCTTCCTGGCCTGCCCAAAAGAAGTGTGATGCCCTTATTATGTGCTCTGCAAAACTGATGGACTTCTTGAGTATTCATTTCCTAGTTTCTAAATATTTGGATTTTGAAGACGAAGAAGCAAGTAATCCTATTGTTCTCTGTGGAGGATCATAGTTGGGTTTATGATAAAGAGAAAGTCTGTTGCTGATACAAGTTAGCACAGATTTAACACAGATAGGCCAGCTGAGCCAGAGAACAGCCTGGTCTGAAGGATTCTCCCTCTCCTTTTTCATTGCTTAGCATTTAAGGGATATTAAATCTGTCACAACCTTCACAAACAAAATGTGTGCTGTGTTTTCATCAGTCTCAGAGCTCTGGGGTTTCTGCATGTGTGCCCAGCTATTTGATAACAGTTTGAGCCTTAAGAAAATACAACAAATACTTTGCATAATTGAGGCACACATGCAATACTGAATGAGAATTCACGTGCAGCTTCAGTTACATCCAGAGTGATCCAGGAATATGGATGTACTCCCTAGATGCTACACCTAGAGTGGGACACATCTGTGCCATAAATGGCAGCAAGCCTCAGGGCAGGCGCAGAGCCAGCAGCCGACTGCCTCGTGCCCACTGCTGAGGGGACCAGCTGCCTCCACACGCTCTGCCTCCCCAGAGCAGCTCTTCTCTCCCGGGGTTTTGGTTCTGGGCATCCGCACAAGGCAAGGGTTGTGTGGCTGCCCGGAGAGCAGGGCTCTGGTAGCTGTACAGCACATGTCCACGGAAGGCAGGCTGGGAGCAAACTAACACACAGTTAGGTGGGAACACGGGAGCACAACCTGCCAAGGCACCACACTGAGAAGCCACTTGGCAGCATAAATGCATCCCATTTTCAAGCATTATATAAAATCTGCCACAAAGCCAGTGTCACACTTCATCAAACACATTTTTGTTTGAAGCTCACAAGTTAGAAAATTTTGTAAATTAACGTCCAAGACAAGAATAGATATTACAAGGGATTACTTTAGAGATTTTGGAGCTGTTTAATTCTACACTCTCTGAGGAAAAGGATTCTTTCCCTTGCTGGAAATATCAGAATACCATTTTCTGTAAGCAAAGTTGCCCAGAGCAACAACAGAAACTCTTGGAGAGCCTGGTCTAAAAGGATCTCAGCACCATCATGCAGGGTCAGACACATCCCACATACCCTCTTTCATAACTGCACCAAATTTTGCAGAAAAGTGGCCAGTTTTGAAAACATGCACATTATGCTCCAATTGGAAGAAGCTGTGGAAGTTCACTTACAACCTGGGCACTTTTTCAGTGCCTATGTGGAAGGTGGATTTTGGAAATTGAAGTCCTCTCTACAGTTACTGCCTACTTGGAAGTATGGCAACAAGTTTTCTTCAAATTTGGCAGTTGTTACCAAATGAAAAGCACTGCGTGCTTCACAGACAGCCCTGGCTTTCCTCTAAAGCAGGCTCCCATCAAGACCCTTTTTCCTGGGAAAACCTACTCCTCATCTGAGATACAAGCAATGCAGACTCCACATGATTCCATGCAATGGGGACAGAGAAAGCAAAACTAAATCCTCTGAGATTCTGTCCTTTATCCCATAGAAGACTGCTCTCTTTAGGAACCAGTGACGAGGAGGACAACAAAGGCTGCTTAGAGTTGGGAAAGGGAGAGGTGGAAGAATCAGTTCTCACTGAACTGCTGAGAGGTAGTCCAATACTTGGCCCCAGAAATAAAGTAATTATTTATACTTATTAAAGTAATTATTACTACCCCCTATGGTAAGGGACCCATTTAAACCACAAGCAAACAGTCTACAGGAGCACCAGCAGGAAAGGATCAAGCTCAAAGGTGAAACTGCATGTCAGGACCTATTTTATTTTCTCATGGGTTTCAGTTTCCTTTTTTTGTTTGTATTTAAATAAAGGCTACATTTCTGCCAGGTTGAACAAATTATTTCACACTGCAGCATTCAAAGCACAATGCATCACGTAATGGATGTAATTTACCACCACCACCCCCTACCCCCATTTTCCCATGTTTGTTTTACTCACTATCCCATCAAAAGTTTGGTTCTCTTACCTTTATTACTTCTGGGGCCTGCTGAATAGAAGCTGGAATAGAGTCTCTAGAGGCAGCCCCAGCATGGCTTTTCTGCCCTGCAAGGAGGGACTGTGAAGGAGTTGCTAAAGTTTCCTGGAGAATTTGCATCACTTCCCTCTCCTTGGACAAACTTCCCTTGCCTGTCTGGAATTCCACCAGCTCCTGGGCAAAGTCCTCAATGCTTCCCAGGATACGCAGTAAAAGGGCTTTGTCATCCTCTTCCATTTTATGACCGTTGGTTTCCATGATTTTTGACAAAGAAGAAGGGGGATCAACGGGTTTACTTTTGGGTTCAAGAGCCAGAGGCAGAGCCTGCCTACCCTGCCTGCCAGACACCTGCAGAGGGGCAGGTTCGCCCCCCTTCTGAGAGGGTTCCCTCAGAGTACTCTCCATTTTCTGTGAGAAGCTCTCCAAGTCCAGCAGCAGTTTGTCTATCTCCTCCTTGTCCACCCTACTGCATGTCTGGGCTCCCTTGGGGACAGCAGCTTGGGCACCACGCAACAGAGGATCCAACACTGGCTTTAAAAGAGCCGTTTTCTCGGGAGCATCTCCCGCTCTGGCCCACTCTGCTTTAGCATCAGCAGGAAGGTCTGAACCAGCAGCCCGCTGGTAGCTGCACTCCAGGCTCTGCCAGCGCCCCTTCTGCTCTGCCTTCTTCCCTGTCCCTGCTGCTCTGTCCCCGTCGGACTCCTCCTCGATGTACAGCGCCTCGGTGGCAGATGTGCAGTCGCAGGGGCTCAGGGCTGGTGACTGAGGTAGAGCATCTTTAACAGCTCTCACGCTGCTCTCTGGAGGGACACTGGGCAGGGAGTTGGAGGTGAAGCTCACAGTACCTGTTTGGATGGACTGGGAGGTGCTTGCCACCTCACCCTGACCTGGCAGAATGAGAGGAACTGCACTAGAGGATGGCAGCTGAATGATATCTTCATACCTGGGTGGCTGCTCATCACCAAATACCAGGGGAATGGAAGTTTGCTGCAAGCCATGGAAACAGTTCACCAGCTCTGCCCAGTCACTTGCTTCCCTCTGCCCCGCTGGCTTCAGCTCAAAGGGCAGCTTTTTCAGGTAGGAAGAAAATCTTGTCATCAGATTCACATATATCATCTCTGAATTAGCTAGGGGATCACTGCTGTTCCCTCCACCAACGCCGTCTGCAGACTTCTTCTTGATGCAGTGTTTGATTATGTCCGTGCACTTTTTCAGATCCTCTGAGCACTTGAGCAAGATGTCCAGGCACACCTTAATATCCCCACCAGAAGAACCATCTAGCTTGTGTTTTTCTAAAATCTGGGTAATGAAGTTTTCTTCAGGGAAGGAATGCTGGGAGAAGGGAACCACAGGATTTATGGGGACTTCTGGAACATCACTGCTCTCCTGCCATTTCTCCACAGGTGAGGGACTCTGCAAAAAGCCACATGGAGGGCAGTTCTCATCATTGTTGAGGTGCCCATAAATCAGGTCAAAATCAAAGGATCGTCTGCTGAAAGATTCTGACCGAACTTTCCTTCCCTTTCTGTAGGCCACGTGACTGGAAGAGTTTTTGAGCTTTTCAAAGGAGAATTCCTTTATTTTACCACTGGCAAGGTTTATTGCCTCACCAGTAATGTCTTTTAAACTGCTGGAGGCTTGCACTGAAGACCCCTTCTTGATTCTTGGATTATTTGGGAGGATTTGGTGGTAGTCCTCATTTCCAGCCAAGGCAAGACCATTTTCAGGAACGGGAATTTTATGGTCCAGGTTGGCATTTTGGACACTGAGCTCCGCACAGACACTGTGGTGGGCAACTATGCAGGTGAGTCCCCGTTTGAGCAGCTGGCAGGAGCCTGTGCAGTAGTGCACGGTGTGCTGGGAGTGCTGCTCTACCACCACGCTGCTGTAGCAGTTCACTGAAGTCACCATCAGCCTGTAGGTCGCTGCCATAGCACAGACCACACTGGGAAGTGAGACTGCAAAACTCACCATGAACTTCGCAGAGAAAACCTCAGTTTTCACAGCCACACCAGACTGGATGAAAACATCCAAATGTCAATTGGAAACATCCAAACTGCGTGAGGAGCTGCTGCCTTGGAAAGCCCTGGAGAAGTCTGGAGTGGTTTCAGCAGTACAGTTACAACAACTAGCGCAACTTGCACATGGTATAACTTAAGGCACCTTGATGCTCATATTCCATGCAGAAAGCCTTGCTCAGCAGAGATGCAGCACGAGCTGCTCCATTTCCAGTGGTCCAGGTAGTTTCTCCAGCAGGGGCCATAAAATCCAGTCAGTTCTTAGGCAGAAGTGAGAAGTCAACAATTTCTGTTCGACCCCTTTTCTCTCTTTTTGGGTGGGTCAGTAAAAGGTAGATAATCCAGTAGCACATACAGACAAAAATCCACAGGGCGCTTGGGAGATTCCTCTCTCACAATGGTGACACAGGTCCCTGCAACAGAAATAAGGGTGACAGTCATTATGATTGCCATGTATTATGCAGCCTTGTCTACTACCGAACATCTGGCACCAGGCAGAACAACCAGCACGCAGGCCTGCACAGAACAGAGTAGGCTGATATTCTTCCTTCACTCAGATCTACCATATAAGAACAGTGCTGAGGAGCTGGCCTATATTTATACACAGGCTGTGTGCTGCCATTTTAACAGCTCTATTTTAGCCACTCATTAATTTTTTTCAGACTTGCTTTTTTTCCTCCCCAGACTGAGCAAAACATTACCTTTAATTCTAATAGAGCAAAACATTTTGATCCTGTTGTGAATTTCTCCCTTTCATTTTCCAAAGCTCTAAAGATAAGGCAAAGGGCAGTAGAGAAAAGCACTTTCAGGATTTCCAAGCTCTCCGGATTATGAAAAGCTGCAAAAAGCCTGCAGCAAAGTAGCTGAATGCCTCTAAGAATGCACAGTCTTTAGTAAAGGCCACAATGGCTTCCATTAGCCTTTCACCAAGGTCTCTGGGACCATAGCAATATATTTTAAGAAGGAATAACTGTTTCTCTTTCAATCCATAAATAGCAGCATATTTAATACAGTAAGTTCACTGCTGTAGACATTGAGGATATCAACATTTGTATAAAGGTTAAGCCTATGAAAACTAGGAATTGAGTGGTTTACACTTAGCACAGTCATTTCCAGCTGCATTTCCTATCATCATGGTCAGAACTGCACCAGAAAAAAACCCCAAAGCTGTTTAACTTTGTTATGAAAAAAAGAAAATCTCAGATTTAAGGGTCTGGAATTTTAGACATAGCCTCATTTTTCTTTAATACATGAACAATCAAATGAAAACACCCCAGTGAAATTCTGAGCACCATCTATTCCTGTACAAACAGAAACCCATTTAATAAAGCATTATTATATCATACAGCTAAGTCACTCCACAGCACGGGCTTATTTTGGTTTCTTCAAAGGTAAATATCCAGCACTGTGAAAGGCCAGGCCTGCACCTGATGAAAGCACTGCCCTCCACACAGTTCCATCCCACCAACTTAGCTCAAAGCCTGGACAAACACAGCACACACAAGGCAAGTGCCCTAAGAGTTTGGTGCTGTTGTAATCAACTGGGGAGACCACAAGTCTAAATGTTCACATTTTACATATTTTAAAGGCTTAATTTAAAATTGAGAAGCACTGATTCAAGAGTGTTCAATGGAATTTGTGATGTGCCATGTCTGCTCATTGCAGTTATGTGGAGTGGCACAGGTAAAGAACCCTTCCCGCTTTGTTCTTGGATTATATACAGCATTGAAACAACTGCATTCAAGATGAAGAGCTAACTGCCATGCCGGGCTCTGTAACAGGCTGCCACCTGCCCATTCCAGCTGTGGGCCAAGCAGTTCCTCAGCTCCTCCTGCCCTGGCCTGCTCCCCTCCACACCCACTGGCACTGGCCCAAAGCCCCTCCGGCACAGGAGGGCCCTCCCGAGGGATCAGCAGAGGTATGAGGTGTGCCCCTTCCCGAGGGAACAGCAGTGGTACCAACTGTGCCCCTTCCCCAGGGATGAGCAGTGGTACAAGGTGCGCCCCTTGCCCAGGGACAAGCACAGGTACCAGGTGTGCCCCAGCCACTGCAGTGAGTCAAGGTGCCAGGGGAGAAAGGGCGTGCACAGAACCCTTTCCACACTCCGCAGTGCTCACACCATCACTCACAAACCCAGGGAACACACTCCACACCCTCCAGTCACTCCTCTCCGGCTTCACTGTCACGTGTCCTAAACCCTCCGCTGAATCAGAGCCACAGTTTTAAAAGTGTTGTTGGCTCCCCAAAGCCTTCATGGGCTCTGGCAGGAAACTCGTGCTAGGCCTCCCAAAAAGTCCACTGATCCACAGACTCCCTTCAACACATCAGGGTAAGAGGTCTGCTGCTTTTCCTTCTCTGAACCTCCACCAACTCCAAACAAGCCTTCTGGCACTTCCTGAAATGACCGCTACATAGTATTTAGAGAAAGGAGAGGTCTTCAGGACAGCAGGTTTGATGAAGAATTAATATTGCTTCTAAAAAAGCATAAGACTTCCTGAGGGATCCTTCCTCTCTCTGTGTCATATGCAGCAAGGAGAGACTGGTCTTCCTTTTATCAGCAAAGAACAGTTTGGGCAATAATTACATCTTGATTAAGTTATTTCTTAATTAGAGTAATAATGTATTACTCACTGTCTCCTTCTCCTCTGTCACTGCAAGGGTGATTTCCTCCCTCCACATCACTGACTAAGCCAGTTTCTCTAATTCTTTAAGCCACCTTCAAACAATGGAGTTTTTGCGTCTGTAAGGTTATTCCACAAATCCTTCAAGGAAAAGGTCTCCTAGATTCCCAACCTAACTGGACTCTTTTCTTTGAGTTCAACATTGTATTGCCAGCTACGCCCAATAAAAATTTTAGGTGTGTGATAAACAAGAGCCAAAAATAGTTGATTAATAATATTTGTTCACTGTTATGATGGTTGTACCATGAATAATTGTTAACCATTTTTTATTTATTTATAATTGTTCATTACCTTATGGTTGTAAATGTTTGTTAACCATTTTTTATTATTTATTTATAATTATTCATTACTCTATGGTTGTAATTGTTAGCCCATTACATTTGCCTGTACCCCTTTTCCGTCGGGAAAACCGCCTCCGCTGCTCCCCAGAATGGCGCCTGTGACTTTAAGGAGGAAAATGGCATATATGCAAATGAAGGAGCATCAAGGTACCATTTGAGGAAAAGAAGCCCTAGAACAACGAGCCAACACACAATTGAAGAATAAAAATGATGTCCCTAGATCAGGAGGGAGGGGGACTGTCCCCCAAACACCTTTTTCAAAATTTTTTTGGTCACCCTATCCGATAGAGAACTGGCCACAGACTAGGACCCGAGATTTCAAGCCCACTAAAGGTCTTCTTACACACTCTCGTGCGGACAGAAGCCGCAGTTCTGCCACTCAACGTGTCAAAGCTGCACTGCTTCTCCTCCTCTGTGTGGATCCTGGGAGCAGCAGCGGTGTGCGTGACCCCTCGGACCCCCACCCGAGCTGATCAGTTAATAAAGGCATCCAAAAGGACCTGTTGTCCTGCCCATTCATTTCAAGGTGTTTATGCATTGATTGCTGCACTCTAAGCCCTTTGCAGTTTGCCTATATTCCTCTGGTACTATCACAAACCAACACAATGCAAACACAAACTTGCCAAGGCCAACACAGGATTGCTGCCTCCTGCCTCTGCTGTCAGCACTTTTTACTGCTGCATCACAGGAGGAAGTAATCAAACAATCAATACGAAACCCCAATATCCTCTTTTCAACCACACTAACCAATGTCTTCTCAGTAATTATTTACTAATTGCTTTATTATCACTGTCTGCAGAAACATGCTCAGGTTATTCAAGGGCTAGAGCAGCACAAATCCTTACAGATGCAGAGTAGAAATTTCTCTCCTTTCCCACTGCCTTGCCTAAGGTAGGACATGCTCAGCTTGCAGCTTTATTTGAGTGCGATCCATTGAACATGATCCAGCATGCAAACTTAGCAAAGACAAAGCCTACAAGAGGAGTATCCCTGTTTTCAGATCTGGGAACGTGGCCTCAAGCTGAGCTTCCGTTGTGCCTCTTGGTGGGTGACTAAAACCTATTATTTGTAAGTAGAATGAAAAGACCAAATGCATCAAGAAACTTTCCTACTTGGCTCTTTCCAGGCTGCCACTTTATTCCAGTTTGACTCTAGAGCAGCCCCCAGATCAGAAGCACTGCAAAAAGATTCTGTAATTAGGACCGCTGCCACGAAACCAACCCAGCCCCGGGGATACAGGACTGGCTTCACAACACAAACTGTGAATGAATAGCGCTTCTTGTGCGACTGCAGAATAATGCTTTATGCCTGTCCTATCTCCGCAAAATGACATGAATTACTTTCCAAAGGAAAAAATTATTGCAGATACTAATTATATAAAAGGTTATTCTATAAGACACACAAGAAATTCTATTCATGCAAAGATTATGCAGAAGTTAAATAATTGAACAATGACAATCTGTTCAGATTAGGACTGTCAGCCAACACTTGCAAACTGAAGTCTAGAAAGCTACAGAACAGGGCTCCAATATCTCTGAAAGTCTCTAACTCACCAAAACCTTCTTGAACCCTTATCTGCAGCCCTAGGAACAGGAGCTAGAAACCACCATAACGCAGTGTGCAGTAAGACAGACTTCCTGCACCAGGACATGGCCTGAGCATCACTGTGCAACTGCTTGTTTCTAGGGGAAGGTGTGGTAGGACCAACCCTCCAGTCTGGTACTCTTGCAAAAGAAAACAAAGAACAACAGGTTTGCCATTTGGGCAGTCACCAGTATGGCTTCAGGTGTATCACCATGCCTGTGTAATCAGGTGTCAGGTTTTACCCCCTTAGAAGGCCTTGTGGTCCAAAAAGTAGCATTGAACTGTGTCTTCTTATTCATAAATGATTGGTTTTTTGTTTAGAATTTACTGAGCAAAGCAGATTTGGGAGCAAGCTATATGGATCATAGAAGATAAAAGCAGGCAAACAACAAAGCAATGTTTTCTTACAAAGAAATTTTTGTAAGAAATCCAGTTCTGCTGAATTAAGTGGAAATTTTACAACCAGACATTTAATAAATTATTTTGGACTCCATCATAAAGGAATTGATTAACAATTCACTATCATTTGCACAATTTATTACTTTTCAAAAAGGAAGAGGAGACTAAAAAGACTAATTTTTCTTCCTATACTGAAGAAGTTCAGAAGGAAAAAATCTGAGTTGTTCCTTTGTCCTGTATTTCTTATATATTTACAGCTTATAATATTTTGATGTGCTTAATGGCAACAGAACTATTTTGTATGTAGGCCTTTGGTGGGAAGTGCAGCTTTTCAGCCCTCAGGACCAGCAGAAATTTGATGCACGTGCACACATTTCAGAGACAGTAGAAGAAGGCACTCACAATTGCACATGTACAGTTTGGGGACTACAGGGGCTTATACCAGTGACAATGGCACAGCAGCCAGAACCCTTAGAATCTTTATTTCTAAGAGGTTTTAGCTCCAAGCTATTTCATATTTTAGAAACTACAACAAACTGTGATGGCTACAAATCCCAACTTGCCTCATAACCCTGGGTAGAGGATCTGACCTACTCAAACTGAGCACTTCTATTTGAACCAGAGGACACTTCCTCATATCCTCAAGTGCTTCAATATTTAATTACATTCTACAAAAAGGGTCATAATTTCCCATTTAAGTATGTTCAACATCAGGTTCCACAAACAGCTATCCCACTTTCTTATGCTAAATTAAAAGATCTTTCAGGAAGACAAATTTCCTCACCAACTAGTACTAACACAGTATAATCAAATAACCTCTTAGCCTTTTCCAGGAGTGCCAGAGAGAGTCTGAGAGATATCTTCAGAGTCACTGCTGTAAGTCGTTGTCTGAGTTCTGTCTGTAACTTGCTACTGTTCTTACAAAAACATGGCAGAGGTGGGATTCATCTCACCTACACAGCCATGAAGTGTAGGGTGCTGTCTGTAGGCAATGCAAAAAGGGAGGCACCTCAAAAAGAAAGATCACCCCACTGAGTTTAACAATCTTGTTTTGAGATGACAAGTTACATTAGATGAATCCCATCCTTCAGGATTACACAAGAACACAGGAAAAAACATTTCTGTCTCCAACAATGGTTAAATGCCAATGCTCAAGGAGTAGTATTAGAAAGACACAGAGCATTTCCTAGGAGTACTCTCCTGGCCTCCAGCTGTTCCCAGCTCATGAGAACTGTGAAGCTGGATGTGGTTTGTGTGTACTTACTAATCTTCGGAGGATTTCTCTCCCATGTCCTTAAGCACCCCCGGACTCAACGGAAATTTTTTGCATCCTGAGCATCTTTTGACAAGACATCCTACCATCCACCCTCCCTTTCAATCCTGTCACTCACCAGCTTCAGTATGTCAAGATCTTGTACTGAGACACTGCACAAACACTACAGCCCCATGCACACTGTCCCCTGCATTCCTGAATTTACAAACTCCACGTCATCCCTCTGCCTTCTCTTTCCCTTCTCTCAGCTTACTCAGCTCCCCTAGTGCAGAAGCCACTTTGCACCTCTGATCATTCCCACTGCCCCTCTCATAAGCTTTTCTGGTTCAATTACACACTTTAAGACACAGGAACCCAAAGTGGGCACAATACGCAGGAAAGATGAGAACCACGGGCAGAAATTAATTTTTGAGCTGCCTTTCAAAAATCAGTAGTATCCCTATATAGTGTTTCCCCCTCCCCAGCCTCACTGCTTTCAGATAATGCATTCTCAAGTGTCTGCTCTCATAACTACCTGGGTTAACTCACTCTATCCTTCTTCCTACTTGTCTTCCAAGAGGAAATACAGATACTATTGTCCTTTGTAAAACAGAGATCTACTAAGAGAACACTCTATTCAAGAGGAAAGTGCTCCTTTTTAGAGACCAGTATTTTCATGCAGCCCAGAAAAAAGGTTCAGAGATGGGCAGCAATAATGATCCAGAGGTCTTGAACAGCTGGTCTGTGAGGAATGATGGAGCAGGACCAGATGTATCAGGTTGGAAGAGAGGTGACTTCAGAGAAATAAAATAATCTACAAAGTCACAAATGGCATGGAAAGGGCAGATAGGGTCTGACTGCTCACCTACTCCTCAGCACAAGAACTAGGTGGTCAGTGCCATCAGAAGCAGGTTAAAACAAGCACACACATGCATCAAACCTAGGAAATGTCTCATTAAAGGATGCCACAGACACAGAAATGTTCTGGGGAGTCAAGGGGCCATATTTTTATACCTCCTCTGTCAAAAGTCACCACCTTTTATATGGGCACCACTTGATATCCTTTAATTCTTCCTATGCTGGGGTGGCAAAATAAAGAGGGATATTCCCATGGCTGCAGATTTCTATCATAATCCTTCCTCTTATCCTTCCTACTTCCAAACATGTATTTTCCAGGCTAAGTTCCAGTTTATTTGGTTACTCTTTTTACAAAAGTTCTTCAGTCATGTGCTTTTCCCTAATATTAACTACAACTCTTTGGAGAGCGGAGACTGTCTGCCCCTAACTTTGGGAGGATATGTTATTCATTACACAAAAACACCATAGATTTACACCATCGCATTCTGGTTTACTCCCTCTTCTTTTCCTAGAGACATCATTTCTATTTGCCTTCTTTTTGTTGTTTTCAACTGCTGCTGAGCTAGTTTCACAGAGCCTTATCTGCATTACTTAAAAGATCTCTTTCCTGAATGGCACAGATTCTCATGAGCTCATCACTGCACAGGCACAGGGAGTTGTTTATCCCTTGTGGACATTAGTTTACATCTGCTGGTATCAAGTACCCACAACCAAGTATTGTGAGAACCTTCTGCAACTGCAGCCAGCTTCTGTTTCTGCTACCCTAATTCTGTGACTTTCAGCATATACTGTCACTTCATTACTCAGCCTCTCTTCCAGGCCATTTATAACTGTGCTCAACAACACCAGCCTTAACACGGATCCCCCCGGGAGTGAACAGTGATCACTCTTCCCTAGAAAAGCTGACAGTCCTTCCTACACTTCAACCAGGTTTTAATTACTGAGAAAGCTACGCTCCTGCTCCGTGGCAGTTCATTTCCTTTAAGGAGCATTAACAAAGTCCTTTGTTAATCTGTCTCTGAAAATCCAGATACAGAAGAATATTTGCTTGTTTGTCTCTCGTGCCTTCTTGTCCAAGAGCTCCAGACCATCAGAGTTTACCAGCTGTAGCTAGACTTCAGCATTCCTGCAGTGACCCATGGAGGTCACTGCAATGGGAACACTTCTCAAGGCAGGCTTCCAAGCAGACATGACCTTGAGCCTCACTGTCCGTGGCAGGACCATTAACACTGCTCTGCAGTCACTGTGCATTTGGAGAAGTCAGTTTTTACACCGGGAAATTTGTTTCAGTAGATTTACCCTAAAGAAGAATAATCTCCCAAACCTAATTTAAATACAACCTCTCCACATTTACAGCAGCAACATAAAGCAAGCCCACCACTCAAAAAGATCTGGGTTAGTATCAATAATAATAGTCTCCACTAATTTTTAAAAATAAAACTGGCAGTAGACCATAATCCATTGTTTTAAAATACTGACTTGCAGTTAGTGAATGCAGTTATTTAATGTAACTCCTTCAGGTTAAGTGACAGGGTTATCCAATATTCCAGTGCCTCTATCCCCTTCACAAACACCTGCACACAGTGTCCCTGAACACGAGCACACCAGAAACTGCTGGGGAGCACTAGTGCACAGGCCATCCAAAGTTTGTCACTGGGCTGTCAGCTGGGAAGGAGAAGAGTTAACAGCACCAGGAAAGATGTCACCCTTTTCAGCTTTTCTGAAATACCTTTTTTCAACTTTCCGTTTGCACAGTCTTGGAACTAAAACTGACCAGACAGGAATTTGTGCCCCATGAGACTGGTTTCCAGTTAGACAGATGAGACAGCAAGAGAGTAAAAGCTCACACGATTTTTCCATGTAACGCCAACCCATTACATAGAAATACTTTGCCAGCTAATTATTGTTCCAGCCCCATGTCTGTGTAGAACCACCAATCTGGCTCACTAGCAGGACCCAAATATATTCACAAGCATGCTGAAGTTTAACATGGCACAAGAAAAAAAAAAAATTAATGCCTGAGCTCTGACACACTGAGAGAAAATAAGGTG
The DNA here is from genome assembly GCA_013389985.1 of Dryoscopus gambensis. Classification (NCBI taxonomy): domain Eukaryota; kingdom Metazoa; phylum Chordata; class Aves; order Passeriformes; family Malaconotidae; genus Dryoscopus; species Dryoscopus gambensis. The sequence continues at coordinate 170,420 of WEIT01012347.1, read as the reverse complement.
ACAAACCAGTAGACCACTTGAGGTGAACAAGCTTCAAAAGCACATAATTAGCAAGGCTCAGGGCAGAGGTCAGAAAGCCTGCTTGATTAAGTAATGTGTCTCCTGGCTGTTTATAACCGTATATGGAAAGAGATAATTTCACATTAGCAAGATAAATTTATTGTCCCTGGAATGTTAATTCAGTATTAACAGTATCCATTCACTTTACACAAATTAAAGTGATTTTATTTAAGTGTTAAAATAACAAAGGAAGATTTGTGTCCAAGAGACTATTCCCTCGGTCATTAACTTTTGCTGACACTGAGGTTACAATTTACAGACTCCCTGAAACCATTTTTGGAAACCTTCTTGGAAGTTAAGTTTCTCCTGTAGCAGAGTACCCATCTGCTAGTGGTCTGAAGAGTAAATACACTTCTAATTTAATAACAACTAAAACAAATTGCTTGCATTCATTGCCCATCTATTCAGAGCTCATGCATTTCTCATTGCTGTCGTATCTAACTTCTTCAGGGCTTACATGTATCACACTGGAGTCACTTAAAGCCTCAGGCATTCAAAATTTTGGGTAAAATTCTTTGTCTACAGAGACAGCCCATTTCTCCAGGGCAGCGCCAGGTCCCAGCCCATATCTGGACCCAGCTGGAGTACTGCAGCTCTTCCATGGGTCAGCAACAAGCACAGTGACACAGAAAAGCTCCGACTCTGCGCTGCATTCCCACCCTCTCCTCTGAGGCACAGTCCCAGGAGCCAAGAGCTGTCATTCCCACCAGCCATACCTTCCACAAGCCTATTCCTGCCAGCCGCCATCTCACACTGGGAACAGCAGCAGCTGTTGAAATGCAACAAATTACACCAAAAGGTGCAGCATGTCCTGGCATCCAACGAGTCTGGCACTGCTACAGATTTTTGTGCCTGTGCCTTCGATAACTCACCCCAGAGGCTCAGAGCAGTGTGCTCAAAGCAATGCACAATTTAAGGGAGCGTAACTGTTCTGTCCCCTGTCCTCTTCCAAAGAAAACTGCATGTGTTTTAGCCTGATGTCCCAGTATGACTGAGGAAGTAATTTCTCCTGGGTCTTTATCAACCCAGGGAGATTTACAAAACAACAACAAAGCAAAGAGAACTTCCATTAATTTCTCTCTTTTTCCTGTGTATTTAACCAGAAGCAGATTAAAAAGAAAAGCAATACACACAGAAAAAAAATCAAACAGAAAAGCAGATAAATGCAAAGATTCCCTCACTTTAGGAGGACAGCTGTATTCACATTCATGAAGTTGCATATTCATTAAAATGAAACAATTTTTAACTAGCTCGTGTTTTACATGTATGACCTCAGGTATTGCCTCCTGCATCCTACCCATACACTACTCTGCAGTCAGAATTATTCATTCTCCATCAGCAGAGTATTTGCATGCTAATCAAACAACAATTAATTGTTAACATTGTTAATTATTAACATTGATAATATTTCCAGTATTATCCTCATTTTACCCTGCAAAGAGAATACATCAGTTTCTGGTGCTCAAGCCCTGATTTTCCAAAGTATGTGACATTAGGGAGTGTTTCATACGGTCAAAGCAAAGCACCTGCTTAGTCACAACTAGGCCCTGGCAGTCCTAGCTCAGAAATTCCACAAACCAGACCCAGGGACATAAGCAGCAGAGGAAATACGACAGTGAAGTCTGCTGGAAGAATCTTGTCCCATAACACAGGTGAAAACAGTTCTTTATGACAACACTCAACTACGTTAATTATGGATGAGAAAATTCCCCTCCTCCCCTAGTTCTACTTCGCTGTCCTGTTTCTGACAGAATTGGAGCACAGGATCTAAGCTCTAATTGAGCCTTCAGAAAAGTTCAGTGTAACAGGAGAAAGCCTGATCTTACAGGGAAGAAGAACACGCAGTCATTTAAGTCAAATCAGTATTGGAAAACGTTTACACAACAAAGGCAAAGCAACCTCTGTCCTGCACCGGGACATGCCAAGCTCAGAGTTACTTCAAGCCAGGTTTCCCATGTAATTCAAGGGCGGAGAAGTTCTCTATGGAGAACGGTCCTTACTAAAAACGAGAAACCACCAACCAACACTCACCCCACCCATAAAAAAAAAGGGAAAACAAATTCCACCATGCAGCATCATATTTATACCTCCAGGGCTACCAGCAATGAGTGTCAGACCACAGGGCTCCATCACAGAGCTTTCTGAACTGCCTGAGCCACATTATTCATCACCTGCTCCACAGGCTGCAGCTGAAGGAAATGAAATAGATGCTTTACCAGTGAATCTCTGCAGTGTTCGGCAGTCACACATCACTCAGCTGTAATTTGAGGAGCTTTGCCCACAGCCACCTTTAACATTGCACCTCTGTGCAAATTATGAGTACAAAATAATATGACACATGACAGTGGTTGCAAAGGTCTAGGTAATGGAAACTGGCCATGTGCCATCAGGGAACTTTTCTCTTTCATTTTCAGGCAAATATAAATCAGTTGCAACTGATACACAGTGTTACCCTTTCCAGCTACATAAATACTGGGAAGAAACCCAAACAACCCACCACTGTCTCATGCTACAGCTTCTCAGAATCTAGCAGACATAACCACATAATTTTACAAAACTAAGTCTAACAGTACTGACAATCTCCTCAAAGCTCTCATTAAATAACCTCCCCCTACACAACCTGAGAGAGCAGACCTGCCAAGCTTGAGGAAGAAATAATCAAGAGAGAAAGTGGCTTAAATAAATGGTTAAGTAAATTCCTGGAAGAGATATTTCCTGAAGCAGGCATCACATCATGTGAGGTAAAGCCATGAGACCACCACCAAGAAAAACATACCCTGCCTTGCAGGCAGCACTTCAACAGCAAACACCTTGGGGGACTACCTGCCTCTGGAATCCTTCCCTAGCCTGCATTTCTGCAAAGATGGGAGCACAAAGCAGCACACCTCCCAGGGTTTCCTTCTTCAGCAGGAAAAACAAAGGTAATATAATTAGTCCCAGGCTTTAAAATATTTACATACTTGAGACCAGTGCAGTCTGATGACCTGCAGAGAGAATTATTCCAGCAGGAACACCTCCTTCATAAATCATTCCACTCATTATTCAATCTCAGTTTTACAAGTTTATGCTCAACTTAATCTCGAATTCATCTGCCTGTGAACCAAGGAGTCTGGTAGCCAAAGTTGCTCCCTTTCTTGCTCGTGAAGAAATACGTCGGGGAAAAAAAATTAAATCCTGCTTTCACGACCACGTATTCATTCACAGCTGCAGTGAAGATAGCGGAAGGTCCAGCTATCCAGTCGGGCAAGTGGTCACAGAAAAAGAACAACCTGAGGACCCCTCACACCGGAGTTAACCTCCAGCTCAACAGCCAACACCTCCGGGCCAGCCCGGGCTGGGAACACGCTGTGCTCAGAACCTGCTACGCCTAAATCCTTGGGGACAACTCTCCGGGGACAGCTCACAGCCCCGGCCCCGGACACCACGGAGCGCCGGTGGGTGCTCCCAAGGCGTGCGGGGCGGGCACAGCCTCCCGCATGTGCCCGGCACCGCCGGCCCCACCGCCCTCAGCACACCCCACTAGACCCTCCCTGACCGCGCCAGCGCCCGCACCGGGACCCCGCGCTGGCTCTTCATCCACAGACACC